>VDFB02122940.1:0-89426 GCA_007258455.2 Sequoia sempervirens
TACCCTCTTAAACTTCTTATCAACTTCAAACTCTAACACAAATCAACTATGCAAGAATATCACAATATGAACAAGTTGACACCAATATTTTACGTGGAAACCCTTGTGGGATAAAACCACAGTACAAATAATGTACTTTATGAATTATATATGCTTTTACAAAGAATGTAGGCACCAACCTACTTGAATCAATTATGTAGTTTAGTAGGCACCAACCTACAAAGAGCACCAACCCTTATTTCTCATTTAGTAGGCACCAACCTACAAGGAGCAATCACCCCTAAAGCTGATTTAGTAGGCACCAACCTACAAGAGTACCAACCCCTACTTGCCAAGCACCAACCTAGCAAAGATTATAATTTGAATGATAACATTCCACCTTCAATTGTTGCTTCCTCAACAGATGATGGACAATTCTGCTCAAACAACCTTCTTACAAACCTGATGTATATGTTTGCCTTTAATACTTATTACTGTATCCAAGATCTGCACTTATTCCACTTCAATCTGCTTTATAAGATCTGCATGTATTCTTCTTTTCTATCTCTTCTAGATCTTCTTCTTTATACCAGTATATTCTTCTTTAATGCTCACACAAATTCTTCCTTATTATTTCTGCTCTTCTCTATCATTCACACAATCTTCTCCTTCATCTCTGCATAGATTTCTTCTTTATTTCTGCATAGATCTATCCTTTGTATCTGCCCAACCTCCTCCTCTATAGCTGCAAGATCTTCTTCTCTATCCCAGCATCAACACTGCATAATCCTCCTCCTATATCTGCATATATCTTCCCCTTTACCTCTGCACAATCTTCTTCTATTTATGCATGAACTTCTCTTCTATATCACAGATCTGTATGTGTCCTTTTATTTCAATCTTCTTCACAACTTTGCTTCAGATACTGTCATAAATCTGCTCTTAGATTCCTTCACAAATCTGCTTCAACTTTCCTCATAAATCTGTTATGATTCTATTCATAAACATGCCTTATAAGTCTGCTCAAAACCTCATAAAGTCTCCAAAATTATGCTCATAGAGACTTCATAAATCTGCTTATAAAGTCTTCATAAATTTGTCTTCTATTTGTTCTCCTCTTTCATAAGTCTGCTACAATTTACTCCAGCAATTTGTTCATAAACTCCTTTTGAATCTACTACACAACATTTTCAGATGTATTCTTAAGATCTGATTGTGTTTATATGATATCTCTTTTTTTATACACACTCACCAAATGACTTATTTCAATCTTCTATATATATCTGCTTTATGTGCCTCTTCACAAAAGAAATCGCATCTCTTCATTATCTTTCATAATCACATTATTTGAAATGATCTGACTTTTAATGTTTTTAAGGAATCGCACCTTTTGACTTTTGTTTATTTTTCTTAAAATGATCCCTGCACTTTTTATTTGAAGTGATTTCTCTTTATTAAAGAACAAGCGCTGCCTTCTACTCGTGGCCTTCTTTTTGCATATAAGACAAATCTTGTTTGTCTTATTCAACTTTTGTTTTTTCTTTATTTTTGTCTCCTTTCTGACTTTTTTAATTGTTTGTCTTATTAAAGAAAATCGTATCATCTTATAGAGTCACACCTTTTAGAGGATCGCAACTTTTTGTTTATTTTTCTTTCATTAATCTGAATAAGAATAAATCGTGCCTTTTGAAGCACTTGCATCTCCTTTTAATGATACGTATCATTTCAGCGCCACTTTTCATGAATGTTTGTATTGTTTCATATTAAACTAATTTAGTTTAATAAACTGGATTTGAAATCGTCCCATTTCAAGAATAATGTGTCAAATTTAAGTTGCATCCTTTCATAAATCTTGTTAGTGTTTGTTTATTCTGAAGGATATCAATCTGATTATGCTCTTCAATGATCTACATTTAACAGTGGTGATAATCTGAACCTTATCCTTTCCAATTGACTTCAATCAAAGTATGTAAACCATTTGAATCTTACCACGTTGAATACCTAAGAGTCTGAATTCATCTGTAGTAATTTTTCTTTCTAGTAAGAGGATTGAGTCCTTGATTCCTTGACTCACACTGTCATCTGATTGACCTCATACATCTTTCAAATATGTTACTTCAGTTACTTCAGATTTATTGATCTTCAATCTGTAGGATTTCCTCAATCTCAGCAATCATTAAAAACAGCAGACTCCATTTATTTCTGGATGCTTTCTTGATCATTTCCAAACTCTATTAACCTCTGCAAACTTCATGATTGTAATTAGCTTTTGATCACAACACATGTTCCTTATGATATTCTTTTCTTCAATAATATACTTCAAATTGATATGAACTGATTGAATGAATCATGAATGATCCATGTTCTTTGTATCTTGTTTGGTTATATCTGCACGATTTGTGGTGTTTGACAACAACGACAATTTGACATCAATGACAACATTTCCAACAGTAACAAGTAAGATCCTCACCTCTAATACTCCCAAATAAAAAATCCTTTACCACATCCAACCATTCAAACACAAGGTAACATAATAGCAATATATCATATAAATCAGCAAAGAATGTAAGCTTCTCAACTGAAGGAAGGTCAAACTAACAACTATTCCAAACATTCAGAAATATGCCCAAAACCATCCCCTATACTCCCCAAAATTGTCCTCAAAATAAACACACTTAAGGAAACAAAGGAAAATGACACCATGTCAAGCACTCCTCAAACAAGCCCTCCAAAACTAACATCTATAGTTCAAGGCTAATTCCCATGAAAAGATAAAGCACAAAATAGAATGTATCTGAGAAACCAAGGGGGCAATACCTATCAAATGACTCTTTATCAAGAGAACCATGAGTAAGGAATGAAATTGCTCTATCCATGAACAATCTCCTCATTAGGTTCATGTTGAACTCACATCCAACTCTATGTGGAGGCTCCTCGGTCTCTCTGCTTAAACCCCATCAAAGATTCACATTCCAACACATGATCTCCAAAACTAGAGATTTCCAACCTTCCCAAATCTATCTATCACCATTAAGCATTCAACTAACCATCCATGCCAACTAAACTCCAACAACATCATTGCAATATCTAGAAACTCCTCGAGGCAAAATGATCAATGTGCTCAATACTAGAAGACTACCTCAAATCACTGATGTAAAATGAGGAACTCCACATGACATCATGACTTACATCTCTCATAGAAGATTATCTTTCCAACCAAGAAAGCCACATCACTACCAAAGCTCCTGCTGAAAGTGATACCAAGCTACTCATGACAATGTGAAAAGAATCCCCTAACATAAGATAACAAATGGCCCTGACACAATCAAAAAACTCAACCACAACTCCAGGCACCCCCAAAAGGCAAAGTTAAAATTATGATCTTCAAAGAAAGAAGATAACAACTTTGTGACAAATTCATAGGCTCAATCATGTCATGCCAAAGCTCTAAAATGCATGCAAAAACTTCCAAGACACCATATCACCACTATGTCCATGCATAAAACTCTCACTAAATTATGATTTGAAGTTTTTAATAACTACATAATCCATATCCTCAAAACTAGAAGACATCCAAACACCAATTTGCATCAAACTCATCACTTGCTAAAATCACCTATGAAAGTATATGAGGAAGCATCAACACCTATTTTCAACTACACCACTATGTAAGTTTGGGAAAACTTTGCAGTTTTGAAACAAATATTTGAAAATATCCTCTAAATGCTAAAGATGTCACTCCCTAAAAATCTGCCTATAATATGGATAATCAAGCAAGACTCAAGCCCTCTGGAGCTCACCATATGACCAAAGGGCTGAAAAATCAAATAGTCCTCCATATAACCATGTGCTAGACTCCAAGCACATTGAAAATACTTTCCACATCTACCATATAAACATGCTTTTAAAAGGAGAAAGGGCCCACTTATAAGGACATTTTTTAAGACATGATTTAATTGAAAACCATAAAATGATAACCATATGTGGGCCTTTCTTTTATCTACTCACTCCACATTTTTCACTTTCATTCGCATTTATCCTTTAAGACTTCCAAATGGGATTTCTCAGTCTTTAAACATGGTAAAAGGTAACTATCAAAATGTAGGGTTGAAGAGAATACAATTATACTGAGAGGGGGGCAGGGGGCAGTGGAGGGGCGAGAGGCCAGGATGAATTAGTATAACAACAATCTTTTACTTTTCAAACCTTAATCAACCATAGCACTAATACTTCAAAACTTAATAATCCACAACAATAACACACATGAAAGATCCAGCAATTAAGAACATAGGACAAACACACGATTTACGTGGAAACCCTTGCAGGAGAAAACCGCAGAAAAAAATTGCTTATATGTGTATATATATATATATATATATATATTGATCTTCTTTGTGGGCACCAACCTACTTCTCTTACAAGTCTTCTTTTGTAGGCACCAACCCACTAGAGACACCAATCCCCACAACTAAGCACCAACTCAGCAAGAGACACCAATCTCTTCTTTGTCAGGCACCAACCTCCAAGTTCTTCAATGGATGATATTGACTTCACAAAGATCTGATTATAGATGCACTTTCTTTCACACCTTTGTTCGTGGATGATCTAACGGTTATCACACAAGTGCTCCCCTTCACAGCTTGGTTTGTAGATGATGTAATCACTTTCCTTCACAAGTCTTCTTGATGATGACACAACAACTTTTCTTCACAAATTTTCTCTCAAATAATGCAATACTTTCCTTTATAATTCTACCTTAAGGTCTGCTCTAATTTCACTTACAAATCTGATCACAACTTCTTCACATATATTTCTGCTTTAATGTCTGCTGTAGTAAACTCGGATCTGCTCATAACAACCTTCATACACGTGATCAAAAATCCTCCATAAATCTGATAATAAACTCTTCATACAATCTGCTCATGTTCTTCAATTAAATTTGTACACATTTCACATATACATCTGCATATGTTCTTCAATATGAATCAGAAATATTTTTCTTACTTTCTGCTCTTTTGGTCTGCTTTAAATCTGCTCAATATTCAAAATAATATTCAATAAAGCTTACATCTCACACCTCTATTTTGCCTTGTTTTATACCTTATCAAACATGCCCCTTCGACCAAAGGAGGTGACTCTCCCAAGAGAGGTGATCCTTCCAAGAGGGGTCGGCCCTTAGCAAAATATATTTTATTATTTTTATTTTCAAATTTAAAATCCCAAAAATGGGGTGCTCCAATAAGGGGGTCGGCCTCTTCATAAAAAATAATTTAATTTACTTTCTTAAACCACCATATGAGGGTGCCAAGAGTCAAAGGGACAGCCCTTAGAAATAGATAAAATTAAATTTTTGTTTCCCTTTGTGAAGGTGGCAACTTCATAGAGGGTTGCTAATAAACACATTCAAATGATCTTGATTTCAATATGATGATTCACTTCCTCAACGATCTCTCTTGACCTTTGAGTTCCTTTGACATCAATGACAACAATTTCCAATTCCTTATCCTTGCATTCTTCGGCATCAATGTCAAAACTATCCATGCCTCTTTGACATCAATGACAATGTTTTCAACAAGGGTTTCTATGAAAAGAAACATACTACATTTTAGCAAACTTATAGCCTACACCCAGACAATCCATAGAGACGAACACATGCCTTGGCACATTCACACTGCTCATAGCCACACCAATCCTTGCCATGATGTTATCACTTGCACTATTTGTAAACACCTAAAATCTATCATGGCTCCTAATGACACATTCTAACATCTCATCAACATGACCATGCTAATCAACTAATTTTGACAACATTAAGACCTTAACATCATCCTAATTTAATTAGTTCCATACCCAACAATTAAATAAATTACTATTTATTTAATTTGTTAGTTTTTATGATCAGATGTAAATAAGCAGATTTTTAATTCAAATTCAAACACATAGACACAGGATATACCCTGGGAAAACCCTCCACTTGAGGGAGAAAAACCCAGCAACAAAGATCTCTCTTATATATATAAATAATGGCAACAATTCTCTTTACAATGAGGCAAATCATAAGGCCAATATCCAGCACCAACTCTAGATGCAATGACAGATTATAATCTGCTCTTCCTTGATGTCGAAATCTGCTCTTAGAGAACCTTCGATCTGCTCTTGATGAAATTCACACTTCAAAGGAATGAAAGAATCGAACTTGCTTTTTGCTTTGAATGAAATGACCTTGTATATAAATGTGAGCAAGAGGTCGCACCTCTTCATGAACAAGTTCGGCCACATATGGAAAATATAATTACAATTAAATGATGCAAATTACAAGGAGGGTTGGCCCAATTAAAATAATATAGTTGCCAAGTGAAGCGCCTCCTCACTTTGATTAACTCAATAAATGAATGGTCATTAGGCTATATGAATTTATTATTCACAATAAGGCGGAAGTATGTGGCCCGTAGCTACAATCATCAACATAATTTACAACCTCCCTACACCACTAGTTAATTAAATGATTAATTGGTCTAATTCTATCTCATTTTAAATAATTAAATAAAATCTAATTTCCATCTCACATTTAAAATAAATAAATAAAACTAATTTTCATCTCACCACTCCAATCAAATGAACAAATAAATACATTTCCCTCCATTTTCTCCTACCATCCATAAAATCAAATCTCATTAATCAATTTAGAGTCTTTTACTCTAAATCCTCTACTTTTGCAACAAAATATTCAATACCCTCCATATGGTTGCAACAAAATATTCAATAAACATAATCATTTTAAACAAATTACATCCTCACCATCCATCTAAAACAAAACAAATCTTAGCCTTTCATCATGCCTCATTTATTCTAGGAAAATCCTCTTAGTCCATCTCATCCATAGATTCATTAAACAAATCTATACCATTCATCCAAACATTCAAAACATTATCAATAAGCTCCAAGGCTTCCACCAAAAGGATCCGTGAATTTACATGCACATGCTGCGAAGATTTTGAAGCATCCTTTGAGCAACTACACACCTCTCCACAACACCATTTACAATTTCCTTGAGCATATCCACACCAACAATAGAGTTGCATTTGGTGACGCTTTATTTGGATACCATTATGCTCAACCTGAGTTTTTGCATATAGTTTTGAAATAGGAAGCTTTGATTTACATTTTTTATTTCCTTTTATTTAGTTTGAATTTTGTGCATTATACATTAATGAAATTCATAGTAGCTTCACCCCTATCTACAAATAATGGCTCACTCCCATGGATGTTTATTTCTATTTTATAGCCTTTCACGTTGTTTAATGACTCACAATGTAGTTCTACCCCAAGCTCCTTCACATGAGCCCCCTCCTTTTCAATGGTACGTGATACCTCTATTGCTCATGACACCCCTGCTGTTACATAATATTTATTGGGATTTTTTGGTTTATGTAGATTTGCCTTGAATTCAAACCTTGTGGCATTGATCTATAATATAGATCCAATAATGGCAAAATGTGTATTCTCCATAAGAGTTCTCCTCACAAGATCAACACAAAACAATGCCAAATCTAGTACCCATGAACACTCCAAAAACCTACAATATAGAAAGCTTGCATACACCACATCAATCACCTTTGAGGCTAAACCAAAACAATGGCACCTCAATCATAGACCAAAATTTGCCAAGCAAACCTTAGGTACCAACAAATGCCTTTCCACATGTGAACACAAAATAAAAACTCCAGCAAACAATAATGATGCCAAACACACAAAAAATCAAAGATTTGACCACCACAATTGTTAACTCTTCCACATCTAATAAAACTAGTACTTGAAATAATGAATAGAAACAATAATGCATAACAAATAGGGTAGTAAAAATATATCTTTATTCGCATGTAATTCTTACAGAAGTAGACCAAAGATGACCAATGAAAGACCAAAATACATTTCTTAACTACACAAAGTCTATTTAAAGAACCTGACAGTTGTCAAACTGGACAACAATCTACCAACTGACCAAAAACCAAAAATCAATTAATACATAGTTGGATACAACCATATTCACAAAACATAATAAAGGCACTAAACACTAACTACATCACCCCACCAATGAAAAATTGTCTTCTAGATGACAAAGAAAACAAGTAATCAAGTAACATAAAATAAGGTTTTCCAAACTTGTGACAGCACTATAAATGTCATGCCTCTGAAATGGAAAAAGTATGAAACATTAAATAAATACAACACATATAAATAAATAAATAAATATATATATATATATATATATATATATATATATATATAGAGAGAGAGAGAGAGAGAGATTTAATATTATTATAATTATAATTATCCTAATATAATATTATTATTATTATCATCATCCTATATATATATATGTGTGTGTGTGTGTAAGACTGAAGACTGATATAAAAATAGACATGCACTATATTAGATGAATATAGTATAATATACATATAAAATACAGAATAATATTAGTTAATAACTATAGCAGTTATAAAGACTATTAATTAAGGAAGCGTTAGACTCTCCCTAACATACAACGATTCACATAAGGTGGGACCCAAATCTGACAAGCCAATAAGAACTACTTAAAGCACCTTAAACAGCGATCATGGAAATGCATTCAATATCGATTGATTAAGGAAAGAACAGCGATTACTAATTGAAGGCAGCAGATCGCATACGATTAATTAAGGGTTATGAAGACATGTCTCTTCAAGGGTGACATCTCCTCCTTAAAAGACATGCTCCTTCAATCAGAATAAAGGATATAAAGATATAAACAACAAGGCTATGAAAGGCATTGAATTAGGAGGAAGGAAAAAGAGCAGCAATCAGCATATTCTTGCAGTCAGTATAATTTAATTTATGATTTCAGAAATTATTATGGTTTCAGAATTATGTTATGAGTTCAGAATTATTTATGATTTTAGAATTACTTATAAGTTCAGAATTATTTTATGATTATTGTGATAGGACATTTATATAGGATTGTAATGTATTGTTTAAGTGTATGATTCATACATTTTATCATCTATATCTTATGGCAGCATCATGGATTGCTGATGTGATTATTTGCAAACATGAATTTTATCAGTTAGTATGCATATGTATTTGCACCATGATAGAAGAAGGGAGATTACAAACAGAAACAGCAATGGTGCACTCTCCTAGGTACGCCTCCTCTATAATGGAGGACCAAGTGTCCTGTAATGGAGAACCTATGTGTTATATAATGGAGGACCAAGTGTCCTATAATGGAGAACCTATGTGTTCTATAATGGGGGACCAAGTAGTCCCAAGGAGGTCAAAGGGGTACTTGCCTTTGTCTCAAGGGTGTTGCCTTTGGGCCTAGGAGAGATGGCATTTTCAGGGCACCTGTTGTAATCTCACTCCACCATGATGAATCGAATCCTCCAAGGATGTTAGAGTACTTTGTGATTGAATTAATGATTGGTCAATAGTTTATTAATGCCTAGTTATGGAAAACTGCTAACTACTATCGTTGTGATAAATGATTCTATTCTACCAATCGATTTAATTATGGTAAATGGTTATAACCTGTGTGCAGGACTTCAATCAAGGTTTTAATCAGGTGAAAGGTATTCTCTAACTCATTTGTTTAATTGGAAATTAAAGATTTAGGGAAAACCCAATTAAGGGACATTACAAGTGGTATTAGAGCATGTTCCTGCCAACCTGCAAAACATACTTTAACCACCATTCAATTAGAATTAACTATTCAACCCTCTTCTTAAGTAGGCCAACCATGTGTTTCTATAGGCATGTACCTTCCATGTGTATACTATGTGACTTTGGGTATTCATGTGTATACCTTGAGCTACTTGGTTGTCTACTTTAATTTCTGATTCAGATGGTTTTAAGTTATAAAGCTTTAAAATACTGATTCACCCCCTCCTCATAACCAAAATAACCATCACTTGGGTTAGAACTTCCAACTCCTATCAAAGCTAATATCATCACCACAAGGAGTAACATCTTAAAATTACACATCTTAGATTATGATTGCTTGAGGGCAAGCAATCTTGGGCAGGGTGGACTGTCATGCCCTTGAAATGGCAAAGTATGAAACATTAGAATAAATTAAAAAAACATATAAAAATATATATATAAAGAAATTTAATATTATTATAATTATAATTATCTTGAGATAATATTATAATTATAGTCATCAAAATATTATTATTATTATTATAAGACTGATATAAAAATAAACATGCACTATATTAGATGAATATAGTATAATATACGTATAAAATGCAGAATAATATTAATTAATAACTTTAGCAGTTATAAAGACTATTAATTAAGGAAGCATGAGTCTCCCTAACATACAACGATTCACATAAGGTGGGGCCCAAATCTGACAAGCCAATAGGAACTACTTGAAGCACCTTAAACAGTGATCATGGAAATGCATTCAATATCGATTGATTAAGGAAAGAGCAGTGATTACTAATTGAAGGCAGCAGATTGCATATGATTAATTTAGGGTTATGAAGACATGTCTCTTCGAGGTTGATGTCTCCTCCTTAAAAGACATGATCCTCCAATCAGCATAAAGGATATAAAGATATAAACAACAGGGCTGGGAAAGGCATCAGATTAGAGGAAGGAAAAAGAGCAGCGATCAGCATATTCTTGCAGTCAGTATAATTTCAGAAATTATTATGGTTTCAGAATTATTTATGATTCTAGAATTACTTTATAAGTCGAAAATTATTTTATGATTATTGTGATAGGACATTTATATAGGATTGTACTGTATTGTTAAGTGTATGATTCATACATCTTATCATCTATATCTTATGGCAGCATAATGGATTGCTGGATTGCTGATGTGATTATTTGCAAACATGAATTTTATCAGTTAATATGCATATGTATTTGCACCATGATAGAAGAAGGGAGATTACAAACAGAAACAACAATGGGGCACTCTCCTAGGTACGCCACCTCTATAATGGAGGACCAAGTATCCTATAATGGAGAACCTATGTGTTCTATAATGGAGGACCAAGTGTCCTATAATGGAGGACCAACGTGTCCTATAAGGGAGAACTAGTGTGTTCTATAATGGGGGACCAAGTAGTCCCAAGGAGGCCAAAGGGGTACCTGCCTTTGTCTCAAATGGTGTTGCATTTGGGCCTAGGAGAGATGGCATTTTCAGGGCACCTGTTGTAATCTCACTCTTCCACCATGATGAATCGAATCCTCCAAAGATGTTAGAGTACTTTGTGATTGAATTAATGATTGGTCAATAGTTTATTAATGCCTAGTTATGGCAAACTGCTAACCACTATTGTTGTGATAAATGATTCTATTCTACTAATCGATTTAATTATGGTAAATGGTCTTAACCTGTGTGCAGGACTTCAATCAAGGTTTTAATCAAGTGAAAGGTATTCTCTAACTCCTTTGTTCAATTGGAAATTGAGGATTTAGAGAAAATTTAGGGCATTCCCAATTAGGGCACATTACAATAAAGGAAGTACCTTTGTGTTGACACTTCCTGCTAGCAATGAGAACAGCCTGATCATAACTTGATTGTTCCACAACAAGTGAATATTCCATGATGAAAGATGGACAACAATTTACTAGGATGGCTTCAACTAGAAAGAGAAAGGATAACCAAAAAGTAAACTTTGATCATGTAACATGCCCATTGTTCTACCCAATAATTTTTGTGTTTTACCCACAAGTGAATAGTTTATGCATCTAACATTATGAGCAATAAAAAATTTCTTTTTTTTTTCAATAATAAATGTACCATTTGAAACATAACCTTTCCAAACTTTTCCATTGCATAATCAAAGAATCTTTTCAATAATATAAGTATGATTTCACTTTATATAAATATATTCAAGATAATATTTCACATTTACAATTTCCATATAGATGGACACATGAATACATACATAGCTTAAACAAGCTTACATGAACTAGAAATACAAACTAATATAGATGTCCCAACATTGGTGCATACATTCTAGATGTCCCTTTTCCTTGGTGCATACCTTCTAGTTGTCCCCAATATTGACGCGTACATCTCAATTCTTGAATCAAAAATACCAATGGTCCAGAATGTCCTTCCAAATCTTGGCCGCCAACTGCATGAAGAGAAGCATCACTTAAGCGCTTTTCCGCCAACCATGGACTTATTGCAATCCCCGCACATCTACCAAATTTGGTAAGATGGCCATCCCTTTGACGAAGAGATTGGTTTGGTAACCTCATCCTTCAAATAGCCTTTCTTGAGCATAGTGATGTGTCCTACATATCTAGAGCTTACCATAAAATCTACTTCTATATCTATGATATTCCCAGCCTGGTATGTAAATTGGATCACACAGTGAACTAACAGTGTAGACAGTGGCTACCTACACTACTTTGGCCAAAAATTCATCACCCAGTAACTTCGAGTGAGGTCATTTGTTCACCACATTTAATTGCTCAATTTGTATTGACCATTAGTATTCTATTCTAAGGTTATCCCCTTTCCCGTGGATTAACCTAACCCCAGGGTTAACCTTCCCATTAACTCATATCTAAATGGCATTGCTACAAGTATCTCAAAGTAACTCTATCTTATGCTACGTACATATAGTATTGACATACGATGAACATAACGTTATAACATTAAATGACTCTATTCCAAAAGTGCAATCCCAACAATAAAAGTCTCCATTCAAGAGTGTAATCTCAACAATAAATGACTCCCATCAAAAGTATAATCTCATCAATAAATGACCTCAATCAAAAGTATAACCTTCAACAATAAATGACTTCTATCAAAAGTATAACCTTCAACAATAAATGACTTCAATCAAAAGTATAAAATCATCAATCAAATGATCAATCCAATTATATAGGTTAATCCCAACCTATGTGCTTTAATCAATAATCAAGTAAACATCCCAACCTAGTAGGTTATTCTCAACCTAGGTTTCATTCAAAAGTGAAGTAACGATCAAGTGATCTATCAAGTATAGATTATCAATATGGTTTGCATGACGTCACTTCCTATCTACAACAATATGTCTATCATACCATCATTACCATTGTATTGCTAACCCCTTTATTCACAAGGGTTTACCTAGCATTATAAACTAACAAAGTCAAGTTACCTCAAAGCATCAATATATTCCACATTTCACATTTCATTCTACATATGCACAGTATAGACTAACTACGTATAGTCAAAATAGAAACCCATCATAGAAATTCCCATATAGGGTATATAGAAGTATTAACCTAATAGATAGGTTCCATCAAAGCAAGTAACAACCAAAAACCTGCAAGCATAAACAAGCATCACAACTTACTCAAAACCATTCCTTTCCAACATAGTAATCAAAACTATTTAACGTTTCCAATATAAAAGACAAAGGTATAGAAACTAGCATGCCTATATGAAAGCTCCAATTGATTAAACTCCCTTCCTAGCTCAATTCCTCAAGCCCACTTGATACTTCCTCCAAGATCAACTTAATTCCTTTCTCTAACCCCTCACCAAATTTCTCAACAATCACAAATACAAAATAGCATAACAACTCTCTAACTCTCAAGCTCTCAACTCACCAACCCAGAAATTACAACAAAATAACAACGGAGTAATCAGAATGAGAAGTGTAGCAAATGGTAGAATGAGCACCTCTATATATACTAAAATGTGAGCAACCAAAGGCTACAAACAAGCTAATACTTCTACCACCTTTCTATCCCCATGCAACGACTGGTCAAACTAAATTACAAGTTTGCAACACATAATAGTCCTCACCATTTGAATGGCTGAGTTGACTTGTTTCAAGGGACATCGAGACTCTTTTACTAAGTCAAATGAACAGCAAGCTTCAAAGAAAGTTTCCTATTCGGTTTGCATTTCAACTTCCTTCCTATATTGCTGCCAACTCAAGCTTTGACTAAGTTACATGCTTATGTGTTGGTTTTAGTCTTCTACTTGCTTACAAACTCAACTTAAATATACTACATTCCCTTACATATACTATATACTCAGCACTGCCTATAAACTCTCATTTCTTAACTCATGCACTGTGTTGCTTATGTTTCCCACGCAGCCTTTATTCTTCATGCAACGTATACATAGCACTTCATATTTCATATGTGCTTCATTGTCTTTGGTGACTTGGTCTTTACTTTGTATCATGCGCTGTCCTTTGCATTTAAACCCCTCACCCATGCATGTGACTTCACTCAAACATCCTTTATGCACTGGCTATACACTATGCAATGCATTATCACTAGGCAGCACTATATGGGCTTTCATTCTTGCCATAGCATATTAATATATGCCATTTGCAGTGCCTAATTCATGTGCTAAGTTTAGATTAGCTTTTTCATTCATAAGGTTGCGCCTTCAATACTCCTTTCATGCGCTATATAATGTGTTGCATATATTGTAAGAACCCCCTGGTTCTTCTTGATCTAACTTTGATGTTTTTTGAAGATTTTACTAGATTAAAGCATAGAATTTACAGAACACAGAAATGCAGAAGCAAATTATATTATTATTCCAAATAATGTCATGAAATTACAATGAATACATTCATACCTAGATAATGATCTTTCGATGACGAAACCCTTATGCGGAATCTCACAAATCTGCTCAATGATGACTCCTGAATGAAGCCAACTCTCAGACAATGATTCGGCTGATCTCTCACAAGCCTCAAGATTGCATAAACACTGAAGAGTGCACATTGTTCAATGCTGGTATGGAGACTAACAGCTGAAACCCTAGGTCTCAAGCTCAAATCCCAAGAACACACAAAAAGGCAAAGTCAAATGCTCATCCAATAATGAGGTTGATTTGCTTTTGATGCTCTATTTATACTTCTCCAAAAAGCATCGATCTAAGTGTGCTTTTCACTTCATTTAATATTTGCTTCACTTCATTTAATATTTGCTTTAAATTTGCTTTTGTTGACCTTATATTATATTCTCATGTCATGGCGTACTTTTTTCATGAAGTATTAATTACACATTCACTTAAAATGGCCCCACTAATAACTTTATAATATAACTTTTTATATTAAATATCATTAAAAGCCATTAAAATATTAATATCTCCTTAAATACACATTATTATGCTATATCCATAAACTGAAGTCAACATGCAAATCCACATATGACCGTGTCCCCGCTAATAATAGTAACTCGATTCATCACAAAGTGACTTACTATAAATAGTAAGTGCATCACCGAGCTCAAAATCCATTGTCAAAGTCAAATCTAACCTAGCAAAGACTGAGAGAAGTAATGTCGCCAATCGACCAAGTAATAGCCCCTGAAGACCCTCTAATCAAGTCCATTAGCCTACGAGGGTCAAAATGATAGAGGCTAATCCAACAATAACTAATGCTCGCAAAAATGGGGACATTACATATATTACCATCACTTGTTAAATAACATGCTCCATATACTTGTTGATATAATGCGCTACCAAACATTATCATTATATATATATATAAAACCTCTTGTTAATACACACCCACACATATATAACCTCTTGTTAACACACACACACACACACACACACACATATATATATATATATTCATTTATTTAAATTTATCAAATACATCAATTTGCCAATTAATAAATATATATACATGTTTCGAAATAACAAACACATATACATATACACAATATATATAAGTATATTAATATGTATGTATATACACGATTATATGCATATTATATATAACATTGAATTCATATCTTTATATAAACACATATAATACCTATTCATTGATCGACAAATATATACTATATGTATATGTATACATGATATATGTCCAATCAGTGATTCAATGCATACGATGTATCTGTGCATGGATGCGCATAAGTATTCCTACTTCCATTTAGGCATGCAAGTATACATTCATTATGCATGAGTTATTGTTTTTGCGCACACACACACAAACACAAACACAAACACAAACACACACACACACACACACACACATATATATATACATTCTATATATTTAATCATCGATTCACATAAATATACGAAGAACTCAAACCCAATACAAAGATTCAAACATGCAATTCAACCAAAGAAACAATCATAGAATCAAACACCAAAACCAAAACTATATTCAATCAAAGATGACCAAACAATCTTCCCAATTTGTCCAAGACTTCAACCAAGGTTTACTTACCAAATCCCAATCTAACTTGACTCGACTCTACTTGACCAACTAGGGTGTGAGTGTGTGTGCATGCTCAGTTGGGCTCATCAAGGGTTACCAAACCAAGCTCCTCTCTTGAGTGATACTCCCCCTTTCTCTTGAAGGTTCAAACCTGTTCCTACAGTCAGCTTAGTACATCACATAGGTAGTTACCCGTTCACATAAAATCCATTAGCATCATAAATCATTTGCATCATCCAAGCATTAAAGTAATCATATTGCAATTCATATACATTCCTCACATTTTCCATCAATATAAAACATAA
The DNA here is from genome assembly GCA_007258455.2 of Sequoia sempervirens. NCBI lineage: Eukaryota > Viridiplantae > Streptophyta > Pinopsida > Cupressales > Cupressaceae > Sequoia > Sequoia sempervirens. The sequence continues at coordinate 16,490 of VDFB02122940.1, forward strand.
TCATTCCTTCAAAAAGCAATATCTTTAATGCATATTTCAGTATTTCATTCACCTATTGAGCATATTAAAGTTTTGATAACATTTATATGAGGGTAAAAGTAACCTGGTAACTAATAGACAAAATGTAACAAAACATTAATAGATTAAAATGCATGCAAATCAATTGTAGAATTAGCATATCCAAAATACTAGCCAATGTATGGAAAATGCATTTGCTAGTGGCCATACAACTTAATGAACTATGGCTGAGGACTAACCAAATTTGATTGCATGCCAGATTCTAAAAACATTGCAACAATTTGATCACTAGATGAGACTTACGGCACTTTAGAATGAATCCCAACATAAAACTGGTGTTCAATGTCCCCAGAGGCCTAGGATGTGCCTTCACCCAATTTCCTACCATATAGGAAGTTTTGGGTCCCAAAACCACTACTCCACTTCCTAGAAAAAAATTCCACTCACAAGGCCAGAGTCGTCGTCATGCAAGTGAAATCGGCTCATCAACAAAACATGGAGGGTTAAAGGTCAACTCTACAAGAATGGGTTATCTCTGCTATGCTTTGAGCTCAACTTAGACTCAAGAGGTGTTCCTAGGGGTATACCTTAACAAGCATTTGAATCAAACAAAATGGACAACCAAAAGCAACTACAAACAAACCAAATTGTACACTTGACCCCAAAGATTATCACTAGGTCAAGGAAGACTAGTTGCACAAAACCCCTATATAGTTGATATGATTGTGCAAGCATGACCCACGTGAAATGAATTTTTTTGAGGCTCACTCAAGATAAATCCTTGGTTATAATACAAGGTGATAATGCACAAAACTATTCCTACCCCTACACTATTGAATTATGTTTTTGGTTTTGGATAATTGGGTTAGAATATTCCCAAACCAATGCCTATTTATGTGTAACAAAGTCAAGTCAATAAGGAAAAAGCAATGGAAAGTAAAATATTGAACGATTAATCTAAGCATAAGAGTGCATAAAAAATGAGAATGTTGCAAACATAGCATGCTTAGTTATCCATAATCAAACTGCACAAGTCCACGTGTAAATAATGAGAGATTATTAAAATGACCATAAATGTTTTAGAATGTTGTCACATTCTCTGACAAAATTTACATTCATAGCACTAAGCATGTTGAAGGGAACTCTGTAGTGTTCTAAAATACCCTAAACATGTACCTATGATCCTGGAGACCTTACATCTATAACACACTTTGCCATAGTACCTTGTGATATTCAACAACTTTCACTACTCTCCTATAGCTAGCATTCAATGATTGGAACCCTGGAAGTCGTTGACACTTTCTCTGCACTAAGAATAACCACCAACCCCCTATGGAAAGATTTAGAAAAACCATAATATACCCGCTAAGTTGAAAACCTAATTTGTGGCACTGTAGCCAGTGCCAAATTTACGGTTGGGGATGAATCCCACTCAAAATGCGTGTTCCAAATTGGAGGATACCTACAATAACTTTTTGTAGTTGGGCCTTGAATTCTAGCAGGTGGGAGAGCTACCGCCATTAAAGTGAGTAGGTGAGGAGTAATGCACTATACCATTTCGCTTGGCACCGAAAATTCCTATTTGAATTTGTTTTTCTTCCTTCTTATGAGTTCCCTTTTGTTGAATATTAGACCTTCATGATGCATGAACCATTGAATAAATTTTTCCTATAATCAACAATTCAAAAACCTTGATGTCATATGAGGAAAATGGGACCCATTGCTCCTAACTTGGCATTATGTGGCCAATGGTGCAATATTTGAACTTGTTAGGGCTAACAATGTTGCAAAATGTTGACACGTGGCACCCCACCTCCAAAGCTTCAATAGGTTGGAAAAAGGACTTTGAGCTCCAACAAAGTTTTGAGAACCTTGTTGGTAGCCAATAGAGCTTTCACAACCACCTCAACTTGCCAACAAACCATGCACTTTGTCTCTCTTCACTCTATTTCATCTTCTTATTGAAAAACAAGCAAGTTACCAAAACCCCATCAGCATCTAACAATGGTTTCAAAAACCACTTAGTCTCCAATGCACGCATCCTTGAGCCATTCCATTTGCCTATCACACAAGTTACCAAAATCCCATCGACCTCCAACAAGGTTGTGAGACCACCATAATTTTAAATGTTTATTCACAAGTATCTAAAGGTCATCTGGACCTTGCAACAATTGCAATGGCATCTAGATATGTCCATTTGGGACCTAAACTTTTGTCGAACCATTTCATGTCAAATTTTCTGACAAAGGATCATGTGATATAGTTCATGAGCTTGTTTCTCACGCCGTGTCCTAATCCAAGTCAAGTTTTCGCATCCACTTGGGGGTCATTTCCGCAACATGTAAAAATGAATAGATTGGCTTTCAACTACCACCATTAATGGTACAATCACTGTTGCAACTACTTGATCTGATATGTAGTGCCTTGTAGAAGGTCTTTGGTGTTGGTTGATAAGAAATTGTGAGGATTGGCAATGCCCACATCTCATTAATCATCTACAGAGACTTTCTACACACCGCGCCTCCATGACTCCATTTTAGCAGATTTTGTGGACAATTTCTTTTGTTTCTTGAACTCAAATTTATAAATCAATGCAAATGTATGGCAATGGTCAAAAGAACATTTTTCCACGCCCTTCTGTCAATCAAATCAGATTTGCAGAGGACACATGTCACCTAGATGTTGGATGAGGTCGTGCCTAGGGTTCTCTTGTCCTTACATGACCTTATGACATTTTGTAGGCTTGATTGTTATGGGTATATCAATCTTGACATCCAATTTTGGTGGGAACAAAGAAAAATAGTTTCAAAGTAGAGGAATATAGTAGAGAGAAGAACTTACACATCAGAACCAGAAGGTTCATAGCTTCTAGCTCTGGGTATCACTATTTTTGCATTATAATGATATGGGTTGGTCCCAAATTTGTAATAGCATTTGTAACCTTTGTAGATAGGGTAATTTAAGGTAGAATCAACCTTCATTGAGTGTCTACATGTATGGTATTCATTTCTTGATGTGTTTATAATTAGTTAGCCATCCAAACCACTATAAAGTTCTTGTAAAGCTTTTGCAAGGTATCTTTCTAGCACAATAAAAGATATGTATGGATATGTTCCTAGATTACTAAGTACACTCATTTAATATTCTGCAACTATTTGTGGTGTTCTTGAATGTATGTATAGAGCCCAACTTGCTTGTGCATTTTGGAAAACCTAGTCTTTTGTGGTGTGTTGATTAATGCATCAACTTAGTTTTAGTTGTTCCATGTTTTGTATGTACACAAAGACTTTGTTGCCCAACTACATAAAGGCGCCGGTCTATTATTGGTTTTCTCTCCCCATCATCCTCAACACACTCATAATCAAACAATTTAAAACATCTTCAGTTTTCATTAGTGTGTATGTTCTACTACCATGTCTAAATGCTTGTAGCAGTTAATAGGGATTATCATAAAACTCATTCATTGACAAGTATATGGCAGATTATCTGTTTAATAAGGTGCTTAGCCCTACATGTCCAAACTAGCACATAGGTATATTGTGACACCAATATTGGGATAAACTGTGCAGTGGGTATAGTTTGTTGTAAGGGAGTGTTTAACTCTTTTAATCATCATGCAACACCTCAGGGAACCCCCCCTTGGTCTTGTAGAGCCAAAAGTGAAGGAGAACTTACACCCTCAATCATTGGTCCTTAGCTACCCAACCTGAAGACAAGTTTGTGGTAATCTTCCTAGGTTTGACACCCCTGGCGCTTGGGAGATTATCAAAACTTAGGAATTTGAGGCCTACAACTCAAATTGCCAACAAGTTGTACGATAGCAAGAGGGAAATCCTTTTTGATAATTTGCCCCATAAATAGTCATATGATGAGCAACACAACAACTTCATAATTTAATTTTTTCCTTTTTCACGTTTCCATCTATTTTAAAAGGCTTGTATTTTTTAAATATCTTTTCTTCTTCCCATATGGCCCACCTATTATTTTCTTGTCAAACTTCAATATTTTTCTATCGAACCCACTATACAGTACATTTTTGTTCTATCCAACACAATGTACAATAATTTTTCCTTTGCAGTAATTTTCTTGAGAAGTCCACTCTAATGGCTTCAATGTCATGCCAAGGTATGCAACATGAGTAGGGTCCTTTGTAACATTTGTTAGCACAAGTATTTGTGGGCTCCAAGCTGAATATTTTTTAACATTATTATTTTGAGTTGTAAATTCATTAGTTTCATGATCATTGGTTGCCTTCATAGTTGTTACCGAAACATTGAGCAAACCATTTATTTCATTTAGCACAAATGAATTGACCATCTTTTTAAAATTGTCCTTCATTGGCTACTTGTCATTGCATAGTCCTTGCTCCTCTTCATCAATCACTAAGCTTCAATAAAATTACAATTTGACAAAAAAACTAATTTTCTGATGGAATAGGCCATGAAAATAATTTGTCTCATCTTCCAAGAACAAGTGCAATTCCAAAATTCCTTCAGCGTTCAACTACATTAGACCTTGGTCATGTTTCTCTATCCACCTTTCTTTGGAATTTGAATCTCACAAATTTGAGGAAGTTTCTTCCTCACTTACTACTTGGTTCTTCAAATCAATTATATATTTCCAACTCTTGTTTTCAATGGAGAGTGTTTCTTTTTTTCTGGTTGTGGTTGGCTTTGGTTGCCACTAGCCAATCAACCCAATAGTGCATCATACACTTTCTTTTGTAATGAAATGACCACAAAATTTAATAAAAAATGTTTGAGTTATGATAAGTGCCTTTTGGGCCACTCAAGCTCCTAGTACCTTAATTCCTTGTTGGTATGCACCCATCAATTGAAAATTAGAAGCCAAATGGTCAACAAGCCAAGACTTTTTGAAGTATGTTTAGGTAGAAAATTTACACTCAATCCTCCATCAATGTGTTAGTGAGATTCTTTCCAAAGATCTCTATATGCATTATTGCCAAGTTAAGTATCAATAATTAGGATCAATCACTTGGTCTCTCGACAATGGAGGTTTGGTTACAAGTTCTCCATTATCTTCAAACTCTAAATGGGCAATAGTATGCACTACCTCTTCCCTCTCAAGTATAGTATTATTTATAGCATTTCTAAGTTTAGGAATACTTTGTAATAAATCCACTACTTTAATTAGTACAATGGTTTGAAATACTTGCCTAGCAATAATTTTATCATATTGTAATTATTTTGTTATCATTTTTGCATTTGTATTTGAGTGGTGGCATTCGTTGTCCATAGCATTCTCCATCTTGACTTTTGCTTCACGAAGTCTTTATTTTTATGAATGTGGGTCTAGGTACATAACCTTCTTTTCTTGGGCTTGAATAATAGCCAGTACTTCATTATGTCTTTCAACATCAATCATGTTGATGCTAGCGTTTTCCTTCAAACATCTGACATCTTCATGATCTCCAAATCCACACCATTTTCACAATAATCCCATTTTGTTCTAATTTATATGGTAGTCTCTTGCAAAATATCCTCATTCACCACATTGTCGACATTGTATAAGGGAACGACCTTTGAAGGTGTACCATATCTAACGCTAACCCCCCTCTTTGATTTTGATAGCCACCCAAAGATGCATTCATGTTATTATGTGGCTTCAACGGAGTGTTTACTAGAGTGGACTACTCTCCTTGTATAAACACTTGTGCTCCTTCACTTCATATTGTATGAGTACTCTTTTATTGAATGGCCTATAATGTAACAAATATCACAAAACATTTTTTTGGGACAATTAGATTTGGTATGACCTTCACCTTTACAATCAATACACCATAGTTCTTTCAATTTTTTGATACTTTCTTTATCTACATTCAATTACTTCATCATGCATGTCTCTACTTAGTGCTTTTATTGTTCCTAACCCATTGTCATTGTTGCCATCCAATTCCTCATCTTCACTCCTCCTCTGGACCATGAGAACATCATGTCTTCACTTTCTATGTCCATTGCTCTATTATACACTTCTATGTATGACGAGGGTGGTACAAATTTCATTTTTTTTCCTTAATGAAAGAATAAGGCCTTTAACGAGCCATCTTTTTTTAAAGTATTCACAAGTTCGCTTTCTAATTTTACAAGTAATTATTTGAGCCTATAGTTTCATGCTTACCTTGTCTTGTCTTTCAATTTTTCACTTCAATTTCATTGTTAACCTAAAGCAACTTGAATTCTTCTTCAAAGGCTTTCTGTAATTTATCCCATATATTTTGTGAGGTTTCAATCTCCATGCACCAATCAATGGTCACACCTCTCAAGGTGGCTAGAAAATACTGTAGCCAACATGCTTTGTCATCTTAGTCCTTTCTTGCCCAAATAGTTTGACAAGTCTTATAGTGTCATATGTGATCCTTTGATCCATTTCTTATAAACTTAGCTTTCACCTTTCTACTCTTGGGCTTAATGGTGGAGTCACCATGGTTTTACTCTAATGCCAACCTAGTGGAACTTGCTACTCAAGGAGTTCTAATTTGGACCTTCCGATGATCCTTCGGCACTCTTGGACACATAGAAATCCTCTACTCCTCTTGCAACTTCAACATTTCACACACTTGTTTCACCTTCAAGTTATCTTTTGTACTCTCTAACACTTAGCCCTAGAGTTTTTGGCTCAATTTCTTCTTCCTCTGGTAACAACTCTTCAATGCTTCAGAGGTTGCTTTCATATGTTTCCCTTTCTCCCTCTATGAATGGATCTTTGAGCTTTGTCTCCCAACAAAGACTTTCCTCAACCAGAGGAGGCTGTATTGATTCTTTGTGCCAAACGTGGTTTGCAAGGTTGACACGCTCTTCATCCAGTAATGGAAGGTGTCTTGCTATTTCCGCCCACACATCCTTTTTATGGTAGTTTTTTGCAAGTGAATGTTATGATATTTTTTCTCCCTACTCCAAATCTAATTTCTACTTTGAGAACAACTTCGGCTTCAAATTTGCATTATTGGAGACTCTTAGGCTTACTCTCATAGTCTTTTTCTCCATTCTTTGTGCCCTACAACCTTAAAGTAACATGCCCCCACCATAATGAATCACAACCATAGGAAAAAAACAAGGATCACAGCCTAGTATTAATCACAGCCCCACTCTAGATGGTCAATCAAGGAAGGAAGGCAATTAGTATCAAATAAAAATAAATTAATAAGTCTAAATGCAGTACTCCTTCTTGGATAGAAGGACAATTAAATAATAATAATTAATCAAGAAAGGCAATGCTCCATCTTGGAAAGGGCATGACTCTTGGAAAAGATATGATTGGTGAGAAGGTGTGACTCCCCTGCCCCGCACCTCAAGTGGAAGATATAAAGGAGAGGACACTTTATTTGGAGAGGACATCAAGTGGATCAGATTGGAAAAAGGAAAAAAAATAAGAAATTGAAATATAAGATATCTATTAGAAATAAAAAAAAATTTCAGCAAGAATATTATTGGGAAGTAAGTTTTAGAATATAAATTACTATTAGGAATAGCCATATATATATATATAAATATACATACATACATATGTATATTATAATTGCATAATGATATTTTATTACAATTAATATAGTAGATTCCTTTAGCAATCTATTTTGAATGCAAATAAGTGTTTTGCAAATAGGGAGGCCGGTCAACCTTTCGAGTTCACGAGAGGTGAAGTACCGGCCTTTCCTTCATCACGCATGCCACCTCAAGATGCAAGCTCGTGGGCCAAGAGGCGTATGAGTGCTCCTAAGCTTGTTGAGGAAGACAGTCTTCATGCATCTTATCAAGTATGCCAACTTGAGATGGATGGATTGGAGATCCTGCCATGCTCGTGGGCTAGGAGACGAATGAGTGCTCCTAGGCTTGATCAAGGAGGATGGTTTGCCTCCAAGGTGGACTGAGGGATGGAGTGAACCTGAGATCCTACCATGTTCATGGGTTAGGAGGCGCATGAGTGCTCCTGTGCTTGATGGTCTTCTCAAGTACGCCACCCTGAGATGGATGGATGGGGATCCACCCATACTCTTGCAATACAAGGAAAACCATCCTTGAGATTGCAGTTTGCAAGCATTTCAAATGAATTCCTAATATGATTGACTATAGGAATATGCTTTGGAATAATCATTAATGATGTTAAGATGCTTTTGAATTCAAATATTGATAATGTTATGAACTATAGATCTAAATATTACAATGGTTTAGCTATGATGTATTGCTCTCAATATTACAATATTTATTTGAACATAACCGTAAAATTAATACTTGTTATTACTAATATCAGTTTTAGCTATGTTCCACTGACTGCTTTGGGGACGGGGGCCGAGGATAGGTGGACAGCGGGGACGGTTTCCTGGGCGCTTCCTAAGGGGCAATTTTCAAGGGCGAGGCGGCGACATACAAAATACATATATATATATATATATATATATATATATATATATATGATTTTTTCAAAATTTATTAATATATTATAGAGAGGGAAAGAGAGATATGTCAATAAATTAATAATTGATAACAACAATATCAATATGTAAGTAAATCGTGAGAGTAGTACTATAACAGCATAAGAAATGTCATTAAAGCATTATAAAATTTATCACAGCAGTATCAAACATCAATAAAACCATGGTCTATCAATATGAAATATCCAAATGTCTCAAACATGTATCCAGAAGTCTCAAAGTTCAAACATGAAAATCAAAATATTAAATACAACAGTCTATGAAATTAAGCCTCATTCAGGCTATGAATATCCAAAGACTCAGAACTATCTGAGTCACTATCATCCTCTGGCAAGAGTGGAACTAAAAGATTTAATATTTAGTCTTTTTCAGACTTTAGCCCAAACAATTAAAACATTAAACAGTTGGTGGGCCCCGCGCGAAGGAACTAAACCTTTAAAAAATCATTTTTTAATTGTTTTTTAATATATTTTGACTTGCGCTGTAGGGAATGGCTAGTCCCGGCCCCTATCCCCAATCCATCCCAATTCATATTGGGGACGGGGAAATGTCCCCAATCCATCCCAATCTTATTGGGGACGAAATCCCCAAAAGTGAGAAACGTTTCCGGCATTTCCAATGGATTCTCATTTTCGAGGACTGACAGATCCCCACATCCCAGAGTGGAGACTCCCGCCCGTCCTGATGGCAAGGGATGGGGATGGGGGATTTTGGGAACACATCCCCATGTAAATAGGTTTTAGGTGATGATTATTGTTTGCAAGCCCTAAAATTAGGAATTTCTCAAAGGGGACATTACATAGAGATTATTTGATCTCTTGATCTTGACCACATTGTGTTCTCTTCTTGCCTTTATTAGGGTCTAAGGGCATGAATATTTTAAATCGGACCAATTTCTTTAAGGCAACAACACTAATGTTTACTCTTCCATTTGAGAAAACTAGTACTTCAAATAATCAATAGAAATAAGAACATACCAAATAGACTCATAAAATATATATTTTTCACACATGGTTCTCAAAAAAGTAGACCAGAGATGATCAACTGAGGAATAGACTACTTTCTCTACAACACAATCCTTTTAGGAATCTGAAAAATAGCAAAGCATAAACACAAGATAACAGCAAATGTACCCTAGAAAAGCCCTTTCAAGAAAATCCTTGCCTCCAAAGCACTACACTTGTCAATGTATTATCTCAAGAATGGGATTACAATAGATTTACAAAGTTTTGCATGTCAGAATTTAGCAACAGTAAGCAACCTAATTGCACCTATCATATGATCAATCCAACAACATATGAGAACCACACATCCCACTCCATGCCTTCCTCAGAATCTTGTCACCACATATGTGACCTCCTTGAGATGCTTCAATGCATACTCATACCACTACCCATGTGCTTGCTTTTATAAGACAAGCTAGCACAAAACCACTAAGTGGCATTACATAAAGCATTAACCCAAAATTATGTGCTCACCAAACCATGACCCTCAATATTTAATGTAGTTACCCAATGTGCCATCCACATTAAATACATGTCCAACGTCCCATACAACTTACAAGTGTCCCCAAAAATGCCTATCCTAGTGTGGTGTACACATCCTCACATGCACAACAACTAAATAACAATATTACATTATTATGCAAAGTGTACAACACACCTTTCATAGCATCAATTTTATGTTAATTATATACTATTATGCAATCAAATTTCTGTTTTTGTAACAAAGAAATGGAATTACCTAGTGTAATCCTCCCTAAAACATTCTCAAAAGCTAGTCATGCAATATCGAATAAAGCCTATGGCCCATATCTTTCATATGTAGCCAGAAGTTTAGTTGAACAGATTTTTGGAAACATTCCCTTGGCAAAATCAAGATGCAAAAGTGACAGTCAAAAATTATTAAATAAACCAATGAATTAACTTCTGCATGGTTCATAGCATTGAAATCTTCATCTAATAGAACACTAAACTTCGCCATAAATCTCACAGTAGGGATCAGGACATGCGGACTGATCCTGAGCGTCAATCAAAGATTGGTAAAGTTACCTGAGGAATACATAGCCAGTTGATTCTTCTGCAGATTTCCGGCTATGAGCAGTGATAAACCCTTGTGACTTGCAGTGAATGTGGCAATGCTCTAGCAGTGCTGTGGAATTACCAAAGATAAAGTCTACACTGCCTTCAATGTAACAATCTCTCAAATAGTGCTTCCCATAATGTAGGTAAGCAGTGTCCTGCAAAACACAAGGATTAAAAGCACTTCATGAGAATGATCATGCCGATTTCTTAACAAACATAAATTGCAGCATTTTTCCTGTAAAACTGAACACAAATAGATACCTGCCACCCCAGAAATCTGCAGTTGTAGAAAGCACATCTGTCAGCTGTTACACGAATGGCCACAGCTTGACCTGAACCCTATAATAATGCTAGCCAAAGTGATCAGAGTTAATACTTTCTTTAATATTTTTTATCCTATTGCAAACAGTTCTGTTGATAGAGAGAATTCCTATAATCCATTCCAAGTCACGATTCCAATCATACATTTAAAGAGAACACATAAATAAACTGAAATAATCTATAACATAGCATGCATTTAATTAAGGGCAACTGAAACTTCCCAAAAGGAAACAATATCCAGGAAGGTTAAAACTTAAAAGGCATCCAATTCAACTTTTATGTCTTGCTAATATTTTCGTAGCAAATGCATGAATCAGCATCTCTCAATAGATTATAGTTAAAATAGGCTAGCACTAATAAAAAATTTCTCAAACTATAACTGCTGAAACAAATATTTTTTATAAGAAGCATAGTTCAAGAAAATCAACAAAGCGAACATATAGCATAACTCAAAGTATTTATTTTTTATGTGATTGGCATTTAGTGAACAGCAACCATAAACTTCAAATTGTGAAAAAATGACTTTCTATATAACTATGGACAAGAAATGTAAACAGATAAATTTCCTTTCTTATGAAATGGAATGATCAAATATTTAACCTAAGTAAATAATTTTTGAAAACAAATGCTGGCTGCATTGTTTCCTGCATTGTTCAAAAGAACATAATTAACATACTTAAAAGGAAACTATTACAGATGGTCAGATAGAAAGTTATGTGCCAGATAAGAATAACAGTTGGTCAAGTAGATCAGTAAATACTTGGTATCTATCAACAACAACTGATAGCAGCTCCCACTTAATTGATCTTTACAACCCTTTCCTACCAAATCATGGCAGTAAGATTCCGAGAACATCTCATAACTTTTAAACTGGATGTGTATTGTCAAATCAGACAGATACCAACAGAGAATGGACTATAATTTTGATAAACAGTCTCCTTCCCTATTCTTTCTGAATAGCATTATGTTTATAAGTGTAACTTCTTGAGCTTTCTTACTCTTAAAATGGGATGTCACAAACCTTTCTGGAAGTTTGTTATATGCACAGAAAATCTCAAATGGTCATGATTATCTTTTAGTCAAAACTAGAAGACAAGGAAGGAGAGCCATCACTATAGTCAGTTAGGTTTAGCACCAAAGAAACTGAATCTTAAGTAAGAAAAAAATGAGTCAAAAGTGGATGATCTTACCTGTGGGGAAGCATTTTCAAATGTAATTCCCTCGGCTATAAAATCGTGTCCTTCTACAATCATAGTAGCACATCCAAAAGTTCCTGTGCCTATTAATCGTGATACCTGCATAAAAAGCATATACGCTGTACAATAAAATGGTTGCACAACTGTGGCCTAATTCTTAACTCTTATATGACAGAACAAAGGTGTGAATAAAATATATGCAGGTAAAAATTATTGATTTCATCTTGAAAAAATAATCTAAAGTACTCAAGGATACAATTTCTAATTGTGTAAGCTCATCTAACATAGTATTATCAATTTGATTAAAAGATACTACCATTGGGACTGGAAGGCATGAAGTAAAATATGATGAGGAAAACTTGACAATTCATAGGATCCATAGGAGAAAATCAGGCCCGAAAATAATATTTAACCATCCAAAAAATCTTTGGAAATTATGGCACAGGTTGGAATTCTGAAAGCTGCCTACAAAATAAAATCCAACAATACACTCCAAAAAAATTCTTGTTTGAAAGACACAAGCACAAACCTGGCTTCAAACTTGCAATGCAAGAACTCACTGAATGAGTTTGCCTTCCTTACTCAATTTTGTTACCCTCATGACAGATCACACAGTGTGATCCAGAATGCTGATTGTTGATACACAAAGCTACCATACCGTCTTTCCAAAAAATGCTCTATTTGTTGATATTTATCGTGAAGTATTCATTTTCATAATTTATTATTTTAGTTTAAAATGAGCATTGCAGAACTGCAAGCAAAGTAGTAGTTTCAAATGCAACTCCAAGCAAACTAAATCAAATTCATTAGATCAATCTACGAATATTTCCAGCAAAATGACAAAAGTTTGAATCCAAAAAATATCTCAAATTTTCAGATAAAAACCTACTTTACAGAAAGCAAGTTAGAAACCTCATTGGAAGTACAAGGGATTGTAGTGTAATGTAAAGCAGAACATTCCATCCAGTTCAAATTAATTTCAACCACAGTAGCATTACACTCGGGTTTTCCCAAGTAATAACAACCTGCCACATTTACCATACCATTTCCCGAGTTTTTTGAGAAGTATTTTTATTTTTTTTATATACATCTTTTATGGTTTGATTCAACCGACAGAAAAATACAATGCAAAGATAGACAAGACATTTTTGGTTTAAGGTTAGGATTAGGGTATTTAAAAGTTCTAGTTTAAATAGATTTTTTTGAGAAGTTTAATTTTAAACCACAATGAGGGTTTTTCTTTTAGCCATTTGGTTTTTACATAAACCCTCTCAAGTGAAAATAAAATAAAATAAAATTGAAGTTCTATGCATTTTTTTACAGTTACCATGTTTATTATGTTCAACATTTATTTTTATTTGTATGCACTATATTTTACAAAGAACAATGTAATTCTATATTAAAAATATAAAAATACAATATACAATTCACATATAAGATGGGTGGAATGGAACCCACCTGCAAAAGTCAAATCCGGCGCCCTAAAACAAACAAAACTAGATAAAAAGCTACTATGTCCTCAACACAATAAAGGCTGTTAGGCTACATCTATGTGTGACCCAATTTTAATGTGGCTAAGTTATAGTGGAACTAATATGGGATACATTCTAGTGACACAAGTTACGTGTGATAAATTTTAGTGGAATGAATATGAGATACATTGGAGTGTGTCCAGTTGAGTACATCTAAGTGTGATTGAAATTTAATCAGGTCTATTAGAGAACAATTCAGGTTGATCTGAGCTTAACTGGATACATTAGAATGTGATCCAAGTTTAATCAGGAATACTGGAGTGTAACCCAAGTTGATCCAAGCTTAATTGGATAATTTAGAATGTGATCCAAGTTTAATCAGGTATGTTCGAGTGTAATTCAAGTTTACCCAAGCTTAATTGGACACATTAGGGTGATCCAAGTTAATGCAAATTTAATTGGGCATGTCAAGGCGCGATCAATGTGCTCGAGGTTTAAATCTTGATAATATGGCCCAAGCCGACTCCACGCAGGAATGTAGCCTCAACTCATAAAAAGCAAGGTGGTCTATCAAGTAATGATGCCCAGCCTGACCAACAATGTACGATCTCGGAACTCTCCAAATATTTCTCAAACAAAACAAAGAAATAAAGTTTTTATGTTTCCACGTATCAACATTACCCAAATGGAACTCATGATTACCTGTATTTAACTTGCAGCACAACAATCCCAAAAAGAGAAACAAGTAGAGCATAATGTAAAGGGCTTCTAAAAATAATTGATTCAAACTTCGATTGATCAATGTTTAGTACCACACTATGTGATCCATCATTAGGAAAAAATGTGTTTTGAATGATATAACATGATCCATCACCAGAATGAAGATGTATTTTACATCAAACTGTATGATCATTCACCAGGAGGAGTGGTTTCGTCAAGACAAGGTTGTCTCCTATCACACTAAGTAATCCTTCATCAGGATGAGGATATTCTCCTATCGCATTATATATAGATGATCCGTCATCAGGATGAGGATTCGTCTCAATATCAGCCTACATGTGTTCCTAATCAAACTAATTAATCATCAGAATGAGGAGTGATCTGTCATGACGATGAGATTATCTCATATTACACTTGATGATTCATCATCAGGATGAATAATTTATAGGGATTCAACCCCACATATAGGGATCCTTCATCGCATAACAATATCTCTGTATCACAATACATGATCCATCGTAGATGTATTTCTTATCACATTATGTTACACATCATCAGAATTTTGATAATATGTTTAGCACAAGACTGTGTGACCCACGATTAAATTAAAAGTGAGAAACATACCACGTTACATGATCCATCATCGGAATGAGAAAGTGATATGTTTAGTACCTGATGATGTTCGATGCGTGTGGCGTTGTTACTCCATGTCAAAATCGTTTCTTCTGCGCAAAACCCGCGTAGTGTGATGAAATCTTTAGTCTTGGGCACATAAACTGGCTGTCTGTAAACCCCAGGCAAAACCTCAATAACAATTCTGTTACTGTTGGGCAGCGGCACGGCGTCTATGGCGTCCTGTACCTTGCTGAAGTCCCTGCTTCCATCCTGCGCCACAACTAGCTTCCTTTCCAACACCCTCTCCATCGAAACCCTCAAAATTCAGAGCAGAATTCCGCTTAAATTCGAGCTCACTTCTTCATGGCCTAAATTCGTCAGGTGTAAGCACAGTAGGAAAAATAATATATTGGTAGGGTTTGAGTATACTAATTGGAGTCAGTGAGCACTCGATGCCTTGCCCTACCAGTGAATATTGGAGCCAAATGAATTTCAAAGAGTTTCAGTTCAGATTCAAAAGCTCAAATTTTGGTACAAATAAATTACAGCAATAAAGGAATAGGGTGTTAAAATAGGAAAAATGTCAATGCGACATGTAAGTAGTCCTCCAAACGTGCCACGAAAGGCGAAATTCTGTACAGATCTGCCATGTCACAGCAGAGATTTTTATCCTTCGATTGTTTTATGATAACGTCATTATTTTATTTTATTTTATTGTTTTTTTTAAAAAAGGGAATTGATATTAATTTCTTAAGTGATGTTATCAAATTAAGTAGTTGTATATCACATCTCATTTGAATAGGGAAAGTGTGGAGTAGTTGAGCATGTTCCAATACTTGTTATTGTATATGTTGTTTTATGTCTAATATTTTTAATAATATTGCACCTATAGTTGTGATTTTAAATTTATTAGTGTTGATGATGAATATTCATAAGTGTAGTTTTTTTTTCATCTTTTGACTTGATGTCAGTGTATGAGTTCTGCTAGGGTTTTGTGGTTTCTACGGTTACCCTTGGCCCCTCTTGCGTCATATTGTGCATTCTGCGCAGAAAACCCCTCTTTTTTTGTGTGTATAGTCGCATTTACTATGTTTTTTGTGTTTTAATATGCCTTCAACTGGCTCTAACCCAACAGTTCGTGTTGGTGTTAGCGGTTCGATGGCGCTGTTCAATGGCTCCTCCTCCGAACAAACGTCCCTAGAAATTTGTTCTGAAAGTCTTTCACGAGGTAAGAATTTTGACTCCCTAGCTGATGTGATTTTTCCTTTACCAGATTTTGATTATGCTTGCCAATGGCTCGAGCAACACATCCTTGTGGGTTGTTTTGTTGGGAGGACTCCCCCTGAAAGTGTGTTTAAAGAATGGGTCAGCAAGGCCTGGGTCCCTTATGGGGTCTGCCTTGATACGGTCCAAAATTTAACCAAGGGGTTTTTTTTGTTATACTTTGCAGAAGTCAATCATGTCCAGGCTATCTTAGCCCACAGTCCTTAGTATGTCAGGTCATCCTTGCTGGTTTTCTAAGCATGGACCCTGGATTTTGCTATCTCATATAACACCAAGTTGCGGGTTCCAATCTGAATTGAATTCCCTGGTTTTCCTTTGCCTTGTGTGCCTTTTTTGAATCATATTGCTTCCTCACTGGGGAGAGTCATTTGTGTTGAGCCCGATAGGTTTTCCCAGGCCCAGCTTCAGAAATGGGTCTATGTGAAAATATACCTCTCCAAGGATTTGAAAGAATCCATTAATATTCAAATTGGAGTTCTTTGGCATACCCAGAAAGTCACTTATTTTAATTTGTCCAACACGTGTTATAGGTGTCAGTCAGCAGACCACAAGATTAAGGACTACCATTTGGGAGTGCCTCGTACACCCTCTCCGCCACGAGATACTGAAAAGCCTCGTCAGGCGGAGCTTTCTGCTGTCAAACTTAATGAAAAATGGACCACGGTTACAAACTGAAAAAATAAGTCAACTAGTTTTGGGTCGGCCTCTGAGGCCTCTGAACCATCGAAGGTCGCTTCAAACCCTTCAAGGAAGGGGACGGATGCTCCTGTTGGAGCTGCTAATGTTTCGATGCAACCTAGGACAAAGGCAACGCCTCAGCCTGTTGCCATTATGATTGCTTAGCCAAGCATTTCTCCTCCCGTGTTAGGAGCTCAAAGGAGGTCTCGTAGTCCATCTCCACCGCATGAAGAGGGAGAATATGTGCAAGAAAAGTGGAGATTTTCCTCTCCTTCTATTCAGATTAGGTTAGTTCTACCAGAGTTTTTGCAAAATCATTTATCTTCCTTGAATGAAGAGGAACTAGACTTCGACAATATGGAGGAGTTTCATTCATGAATTTCCTCTCATAGAACATTCGAGGTCTAACAGACCTCTCCAGAAAGTATTCTGTTAGGGATACTTTGCAAAAATATTCTAGTATTGAAGTGCTCTGTCTCCAAGAGGTTAAAATTTCTATATTTTTGCTTGCTTCGGCTTGCCATTCTATTTGGTCGGCCAGCAAAATGTTTTGCACTATGCATGAGGTTGGGTGTGGCAAAGTTGTCACCCTTTTGTCCCCACGGTGGCATGCTTGTGTGGTTGACCACAAGTCTGATCCTACTCATCGGCTCATCTGGATTCTTCTTAACATTAATAATCATTCCTTTGGGATTATTAATGTTTATGCTTCTAATGATGTTGTGGAGCGATCTTTGCTTTGGTGTTGGATTGTTGATTCATTGGCAGTTGCTACCTGGTTATTATGTGGGGATTTCAATATGGTTGAGATGGTGTATGACAAGGATGGCACCCTACCATTCAGATGGGCAACTAGCGAATAGAAGGTTTGGTTTTACATGCGCAATAAATTGGGACTTTTTGATCTCAATATTGGTCGCCACCATTCTCATTCTCTCTGGCACACTTGGTGCAATTTCAGGGCTGGTTTTGACAGAATATTTAAGCGCCTTGATTGTGCCATGATCTCGGCTCAACCTTTTTTCTCTTTTGACCGCTCTTCTCTGCCGGTTAAGTCATTAGTGGATGTGACTCTATTTGACCACTTCCCCATTTCTTTTCACATTGAATGGGAGACACGACAACCTCGCATTGTGAAACTCAATTCTTTTTTAATACATCTCTACTCTATCACAAGGCTACCCTGGCCCACATTCATAGAGTGTGAAATTTGGAGTGAAAACCAACTCATCATACAGGCTGGATTACTTGGTGGAATGATGCTATCACACACACGACTAGATTTATGCGTATTTATGGGCGCCAATTAGCTATCTTTCGTCGGCGGTCTTATAAGGCTACCACCGCTAACTTGCACTCAACTACTGAAGCTTTGGCGGCCAACCCCTTTTCCCCATCATTGCAAGTCAAAGTGGCAGAATTAAGGCACAAAAAGCAAGTTGTAGACAATTTTGCTACTAGAGGTGCGCAAATCAAAGCCCGACTACATTAGTTGAAAATTGGTGATCATGCCTCCAAAGAGTTTTTTTTGTGATACATGTGCCAGGAACTCATCCCCGGGCATTAAAAAAATCAAAGATGGCATTCAGGTGGTCTCTGAGCTCCCTGACATTCTCCAGGCCTTTGTGCGTCATTATGAGTAGGTTTTCACTACACGGAACCCACACCTGTGCGACAACAAGCCCTTTAGGATTGCCTTGTTGTGTCAAATAGGCTTTCCTCAACCTAGAGAAATTTTTACGATCAATTGTTAACATTTGATGATCTTAAGGAAGTTGTTCATTCCATGGTTGATGACAAAGCCCTGGGGATCGATGGTTTCCCTTATGAATTTTATAAGGCCCTTTGGGATTGTGTTGGGCAAGATTTGCATCATGTTTACTTAGAGGATTTTCATGCTAATTCTCTAGCTAACTTAATAAACAAAGGAAATATAAAATTCATACCTAAATCTGGGGATTCATAGGACATTTGCAACTGGAGGCCTATCACGCTTCTCATGTCTCCTACAAAATTATTTCCAAGGCTTTAGCTCTGAAGATCTGCCATCTTTTGCCTCAAATTGTGTGCCCATAGCAAATAGGGTTCATCAAATCCAGGTTCATTCTGGATAATATTATTGCTATTTGGGAAGGCATGGAATGGGCCCGACATTCAAACCAGAAAACCATTTTTGTTAAAATTGATTTTGTCAAAGCCTATGACCGCATTGAATGGCCTTTTATTCTTGCTATGTTACAAGCTTTGGATTTTGGGCCTAATTTCATTCAGGTTGTTCATATACTTTATGTGGATGCCTCTGCTTGTATCACCATCAATGTCCGTCAATCTTCTGCCTTTGGACTCTTTCGTTCCATTCGGCAAGGGTGTCTACTTGCCCCCTCTCTGTATGTGCTTGTGGATGAAGGATTTGGCTACCTCTTAGCCAACGCGGTTTCCCAATAGCATGTCAAGGGTATTTCATTACCTAACTCTCAGGCTCAATTAGTTAATGGTCATTTTGTTGATGACTCTTTCCTCACTTTCTTGGAGGAAGAAGAGAATATTAAAGTGGCCCTAGATTGCCTTAATTTACTTTTGGCTCTGCCATTCAGTGGCACAAAACTTTGTGCTTCAAACAATCTATTTTTCCCATTCCTCCTTGGTTTCAGCAGTATAATTGGAAGTGGATTAGGCCAGGAGAAATTTTTCGGTTCTTGGGCATTCCCTTTGCTTTTCAGGTGTCTTTGGTTGAGTTATGGCAAGTTGTTCTTTCCAGGGTCAAGCAAAAGCTTGCTTACTGGATTACTAAGCCTCTTTCTTTGGCAGAGAAATTCCAAGTTTGCTCCAAGGTGCTTGCGGCTACCCATGTTTATTATTCCTCTTGTTGGGCCATGTCAAAAGCTGCCTATGGCAAGCTTGAAAAACTACTCTGAGATTTTCTTTGGGCTTCTGTTGATTCCCACAAAGGGTTTCACCGTGTTTCCTAGGAATTCTACTTCCTTCCCAAAGACTCTAGAGGACTTGGATTGCTCTCCACTCAATGACAAGGGATTTCCTTGTGTGTCAAATGGATAATTTGTGCCCTTACTAGTGATGAAGCCTAGAAAATTCTTCTTAGACATTGCATCTAGTCTGGCTTTCCTGCACATAAACCCACCTGGAAGGGGATTGGGTTTCAGACCCTTTTGGTCATGGAGGAACTAGTGCAAATTGTGTGGGATTTTGTGGCTAAAAGCATTTGGAGAGCCTGGGAGGTAGTTAAGCTCTGACTTTGTTGGGTTGGCTCTGGTTTCCGTGATGGGCTTTCACTCAACCAGCAGAATGTTTGGTGGTCACCCCTTTTTTCTAGTAATGGTCAGTTGTTGGCTAAATCGCTTTAGCTTGAGCCGCTTAGATTCCACAAAAAGGGTATTCGGACCTTGCAATAGATTTTTCATAGACCCACAATGTGTATCATGTAGTGGGAAGAATTTTGTGCCCTATACAGACTTCATAACCAGGACCGTGCCACCTTTGATGGTTTGGTGAATGTTATTCCTGCTGAGATGCTTCACAAGGTTGGAATTCATGGAACCAAACCCTAGTGGAAGGACTGAAAGTGGTATCTAGACACCCCTTTTAGGAGTTACAAGCCTTGGCTTGGTTACAAGTGGCTTTCACCAAACTTTCCTATGATTCAAAATTTGAACCAAAGGTCGCTTCTTCAATCTCCCACTCATGTCTGGCATAAAAGATTTGCTACCATTTGGTTTGCAAGTGTTGAGCCAATACTTGCCCACTTCGCTTGGTGTATTATTTTCCAAGGCTTGCCTGTGGGTTCTTGACTTGTTCACCTGGGGGTCCAGGTGAACAAGTGTTGAGCCAAAACCTAGGTGAACAAGTGTTGAGCCAAAACTTGCCCACTCATGTCTGGCATAAAAATATTTGCTACCATTTGGTCTACAAGTGTTGAGCTAAAACTTGCCCACTTCACTTGGTGTATTCTTTTCCAAGGCTTTCCTGTGGGTTCTCGACTTGTTCACCTGGGGGTTACAAATGGCTTTCACCACACTTTCCTATGATTCAAAATTTGAACCAGAGGTGGCTTCTTCAATCTCCCACTCATGTCTGGCATAAAAGATTTGCTACCATTTGGTTTGCAAGTGTTGAGCCAAAACTTGCCCACTTTGCTTGGTGTATTCTTTTCCAAGGCTTGTCTGTGGGTTCTCGACTTGTGGGAAAGTTGAGACTTTTAAGTATCTTTTCTAGTTTTGTCCAAAAGATCAGCAATTTTAGACTTGGATTCATGACTTCTTTCAGCCCTTTAGGCCAAAGCCTTTCTCTTGGCATATGATTTTGCTAGGAGATTCGCCCAGATTTCCTACTAAGTATACCCAACTTTGGCACACTTTCAGGGTGAAAATCCTTTTCAATATCTGAAAAGATAGAAATGCATGCATATTTGCTCATTCTCAAATGGATATTAGTGTTTATTTAAATGCTAAAGCTATTATTTGGTCTAATGTGCTCTTATAGATTTAGGTGCAAGCTAACAAAGTTGCACTTGAGGTTGCTCACCTGCAAGTGCTACTGGACCACTAGGGCAATGCCCCGTGTATTGTTGCTCGGGTGCCCACTTTGCCCACCTCTTCCTGTGTTAGTCGCCTTCTTGGGGCTGGAAACAGAGTGGTTTTGCACATCCCCGCTCCCAGTCTCCTCTTTAGCGGGATTCTCGCCCTCCTCGGTGGACCTGCTCTCCTCCGCCTCGAGCTAGCCAGGGGTGGCCCTTTGGCGATGCTTCAGGGAGCAGTGGTGGCGGTTCTAGGTGGACCTCTAATAACACTACTGCTTCTGGCTTTGGTTGGCCAGACTTTGGTAAATGCTTTCTACGTCTGGCACTTGCAATCTCACCCTGATGCGAGGATAAAGATAAAGGGAAGGAAAAAGATGTTGACAATGGTTGGGGTCCTCCTCCTGAAGTCACTAACCTCGCTAATGTATGGGGGAATAATTTGGATGACAAAGACCCTCCTAGCTTTGTTGGCACTGCTTTAGCTGTTTAATGGCCCTTTTTATATGTTTTGTAATCTTGGACTTCTGGGCTCGGGCCATGTGACTGGTTAATTTTTTGATTTTTTCGGGTGCTGTCCATGTGACTCTCAGGTTGTGCCTTCTTACCACCCACCTTTTTTTGTGAATATGTAACTTTATCTTTTTATTAATGTAGATAGCTTCCTATTCATAAAAAAATATTCATAAGTGTGAAATATATTCCTTAGATCTATAAAGCAATTAATCATGTGATGTCACATCAATGCACTAGTAAAACATGACTTAGTGCACAACTATCAGTCTAACTTTTTTTTTTTTCAATATTTTTGGACCCCTCAATAAAATGCATGTTGTTGTGGCATCATATTTGATGGTGTGGCTTTGATCCCTTAGTTATAAGTTTGGGACTTGTCAAGTAAGTTGTAAAAAATTGAGAGTGATTTGAAATTTCCAAGTAAGATTTTGAGAAGCACAACGTTAAGGTGCTCAACTATCGGGTCCTCTACCCTAGCCTACATAAATTATTTAAATCATAATGATAAATTATATAAATATTTTTCGTAAATTATTAAAAATAATGACAAATAAATTTGATTAGTATAACGGATTTGGATTAATACTAAAGTAAAATATCAATTTTTTAAATAACTTAAATAATATTTAATTGAACTTTAGAGATGTAAAAATGATGTTAAAGATATTGGGGATTAATTTGTTATTGCATTAGATTATTAGTGCTTAATCAAATGATTATCTTGAAATCTACAAACTTGGTGTGGTTTAGATCAATACTTATTAGACCTCTTCTTTGCACCTATAAAAATGAACTAATGCATGGACATGAACTTGTACTTATAGGTATTCAAATTGGTAGAAGTCTAAATATTGGAATCTGTTCACCTTGATCTTTTGATGTCTAGATCACAATAAGGAGTTTGTGATGTTTACAAACATCTTTGAGGTAATTTGTTGAATCATAAGGATAATGTTTTCCTTAGTCAAATATCTAGGTAGACCAATTGAACAACAATAGTGTTAGAAATTAGGATCTTAAGATACTAATCGTTATAAACAAGATATAACATAAATAAAATGAGAATAATACAAGCATAAATTTTACACATTACACAAGATATACATGGGGAAAAACGTTTCAGGTAAAAAACCCCATAAAGCATCATTTTATTAAAACACTTACAATGTAATGGTCTATTATAACATAGACCGAACTTAGGGAACATTTCTGCATACTTCCACATGACCAATAATACCTCATGTACATAGTGATACAATTCACTATTAATCTCCAAATTCTACATCTCTCAAATGAAAGAGAACCTCGTTAAATATAGGAGGAAGGATGGCATAATACTTGAAAGGGTATTAGTCACACCTATTCAACAACCCCCATTCATAAATAATCAATAATCTAATTATTTAGACTATAATTATTTCAAATAGGATATGCTTAATAAGAATATAATATATAAGATTTTATAACTTTATATTAGAACAATATATAAATGTTATAAGGGTATTACCCCTAATAACATTATGTGAACTAACAAATAGACCGAGATAGACAAGAAAGCTTGCAATATGCTTAGGATGACTATATAATTTGATGATGCAAATAGGATGCTCTAAGATTCTATGACGATGTTCTCATATAAATACTCTTTTAATTTGTTTTATGCAATTTCAAAATGAATGAATAAATGTTTTTAAATGTAACATAACACACAAATCATTATAAACATATGCTAGGCGTAAAAGCACAAAGTTATGTCACACTTTTGGCTAACTAAATAGTTTCGAGCAAAATTGTTTTGCCCTAAACAATTTTTGAGTGAAACAATTTCATTTGAAACCACATGATCTATACATCACACATATAGTTTCGAGTGAAAGAGTTTTGCTGGAAACTATAAAATCAAAATTTTCCTTTAAAATTTTGAAATGCACCTCAATTTACATCTAAAGTTTTGGATGAAAAATTTTTGGTTGAAAGTGTTTCAATCGGAATTGGCTATGTCACTACCTATGTGGTAGCTTAACCCTCTTTTGGGGAAAATTTAAAAAAAAACTTCAACTTCAACTTGAATTTCTACAACTAGGGATAATTTCATGAAAATCTAAAAATATCCTTTTGTAGAGCTAAAAGTCTAGAATCCAAAAAAAATCAACATTTCAATAGTTTTATTTTTTTAAATTTACTATAAGTAGGTTTTTATAATCAAACATGAGGGTAATTAGAAAATTAAAATAAATATTAAACATATTCAAAAAATATATGGTGCATTAGAGAAGAGAATCCTCTTCAAAAAGGTATAATTTATTTTTCAAATATGATAAAAAAATATATAATGTCCTCGTTTTGGAGGTAATTTGCTTTGCTTAATTTAATTAATTATGTTGTTCAAAATAATGATTTTTCAAGAGGGTGACTAATTAGTTATTTTAATTAAATCAATAAGTGGTATTACATTAATTAATTATAAAATTATTAAATAAATCAAAATTATAAGATGACCTTATATTTAATTAATTTAATAAAGTGACTTGAATTTTCAAATATATTATATAAAGTCACTTAAATAAAATAAAATAATATTCTAGAAGTTTTAGAGGAATTGGAGAAAATGAATAAATAGACATTGAGGGCTCATTTCATGACACTTAGATTTGGATGTTGTTGTTGTTGTTCATTTTGTGGAGCCTAGGGTTTATGCAATTGCTTCTTGTCATGGGAAATGAAAACTTCCTACTGATAGCAATTTTGAGGATGTGAAATATCACCCGAATTATTGCAGCTGAGGGAGAGGTTAATTCAGACTTCTCATTTGCACAAAATTTATGACTTAAGGCCAATTTTGCTAAGTACGATTGGAGATATCATTGGAGTATTGCATCTTCAGAATTTCATTGTCATTCATTTCTAAATTTGGAGAATTTTGGCTTGAGTTCGATTGGGCATTGCTGGAAGTGATCTTTAGTGTTAGAAACTCATATCTAGCTATTGAAGGATCGATCTTCAGAATGTTATATCATTCACTTTCAGATTGGTGGTTATATCTCAGACATTAAAGAAGAACAAATTTGACATATAGAAGGTCGATTGCATCTTCAGCTCATAAATATAATTCTGATGAAATTTCTGAGTCATCTTAAAGTCTATGTAAGGCCACGATCTTGTCTATTTCTCCTCCTTGGGGCATCATTTTCTACTTTGTATAGCAACGCTTCTTCTCTTGAGGATTGAAGACTATATTATATGCATTAGGAGTTTGTTGTATCCGCAAATTAATCTCAAAGTCTGATATCAACAACAGGGGCGACATCATAAGAAGGACATACCTCCTGCGATTTTGGGATAAAGGACATCATAAATCCTAAGAGTATTTTGGAAGAGGCGTGGATGTTCCAGGATAGGCACACCACTTTGGAGGCTGGAAACAATCACATCAAGAAGAATCGAATAAATTTATGGTCACTGCCAGGTTTCTTATTGTCACCAAATCTGCATAGTGAGTCTTAGTTTAGAAGTCACTTTTTCATGTTAAGGTTAGTCACTGATTTAATCAGCCCATCACCATTGTAATTACAAGCATATCTGCATAATCATAATACTCTTGTGATGCTGTCATAGACTGTTAAATTAATCTCAGCCAAGTTTGAATCATATAAATTGCAGTTGTATTGCACTTCATATCCGGATTTTTATTGCAGAGTAGTAGATGCAAACATGTTATTGTATTATGATCATGTTCTATTATTGGAGAAATAAGGTGGTTTGTCTTTATGTCAATCAGATTTTAGCTTGCATGATAATTGTTTGACACAATGCCAATAGGTTGTAGGTGACTAATTTTGCATTTAGAAGTTAAATCTATGCATGAGGAAGATTATAAGAAGTCAACTATGCATTAAGATTAAAGCTTAGGCATTATAGGAATCATTTGTAAACATTTTTTATGCAATTGTCATCAATTACAAGCATTTATATTAAATTGATTACTCAGACCAGCAAGCTGGAAGTTTGCATATGAATTGTTTGACAAAATACCTTGAGCCTATAATCAACAATCTAAAGTCAGTTTGAGCAAGGCTCATTACAAATTAGAAAAAACTTGATGTTATATTAAAACTATTAAATTATGGTAAATTTGACTTTAAAACATTATTACAAGAAAAATATACATCAATTTTTTATTTTTTCCATGCACTAGGTATTGAAGTTATCTATTTAGGAGAAAAACATCATGTGGAAAAAAAATGTTCTTTTTTGTGACGTCAACTCGACCTCACTTTTTTCTAAAATTTTCAATTCAAAATCTTCTCTTAAATATATAAAAAAAAATTAAAACAATTTTTAATTTTTTTGAAAAATTACAAGCATTAGCTTCATCAAAAGTTCTACATATTTCATTAGTTTACACCATTTTGAAATTCAAAACATAAAGGTCATATACAGTCGAAGTTGAATTCTTTTTTTGCTGTGTTGGTTGATTCCTTTATAAAAGTGTGATATAGGTTTGTACTTTTACCCCTAGGTCAACTCACAATAGCTAGTAAGAGAAATCCCATGAGATTTATTTTGAATTGAAATTTTAAAAGTTCAAAGTTCAAATATGCAACTACAAACATGATAAAGGTGATCAAAGTATGAAAATACACCAAAAA
The DNA here is from genome assembly GCA_007258455.2 of Sequoia sempervirens. Lineage (NCBI taxonomy): Eukaryota > Viridiplantae > Streptophyta > Pinopsida > Cupressales > Cupressaceae > Sequoia > Sequoia sempervirens. The sequence goes on from VDFB02122940.1 coordinate 43,020, forward strand.
ATCTAAACAAAAATGAAGAAATAAATTTGAAAAAGAAAGATGATCTAGGATAAGAATGGTTGGAGAAATTTTATGGAAAAGTTGTGGAACTTTAAGATTGATCCTCTAAGAGGGTCGCAATTAGTAGTAAGGTTGTCCCATAGGGGATGAGTCTAGCACTGTGTCAAAATACCTTGAAATTTTCATGGGGTCTTCATTAGATGATTTCATGCACTTTTGTCTTCAATTTTTTTCTCCAAATCTACATAGAATTACTTTTCAAATATTTAAAAAAACATGCAAAATAGAATCATTAAGGGGGATAATTCCTCAATTAACCCTCCTGTGGATAATTCCAACCAAAATCCACATTCACAATAGGAAAATGGCATATATAGACATTGATAAGGGTAATATTTGGTAGCAATGGTGGTTAAATGAAACCCTTAAGCCAAAAAGCTAATTTGGATGGTGTTTGCAACAAGAGTGATGGATAAGGATATAGAAAAGGATGATCAAAAAGATAATAACTACATTTTGATGGTAGTATGATGATAAAATCTAGGATAATGGAAAGAGAGTATGTAGATTTGGTAAGAAATCATGGGTTGTAAGGACTTAGTATGGAGATAAAACAGATGTGAAGCAACAAGGATGTAAGATAGAAGGACTAATAGTGAAGTAGCATCAACAAAAGAGAGAAATATCCAAAGTATAAGATTTTCAATAGAAATTTTTTAGACTATTTTTCTTGAAGAGAACTTATAAGAATGGATGGATGGATAGAGCAAGGTGCACAAGAAATTCATTGCTTCAAGTGAAGATTCTTGTTGATTATAGGATGTAGGATTTGAGAAGTATAGGAAGAAGGGTCCATTTGTAGTTTTCAAATGGGTTTTGAGGAAAATTAGCATAAAGGATGTGGTAGGTGGATCATTAATCAATCACTTATTATTTTTTGTAAAAAAATCACCAAAACTAGTTCTAATAGTGTAATACCCAAAATTTTACACCAAGAATTATCATAGTAGAATAATTGTTTTTAAAATCTCACATCATATACATGCTTACATCATTAATAAAAAATATCAATGATTACTCTAATACAAAAATAAATAATCAATTCAAGGATATTCACTACTTTCCACCCATAAGTGATCATGCCCTACATAGCTCAACTCAATTTTGAGACTTGACCAAAGTGTAAAGAGAAGTTAACAAACTTACACACCCAAGATAACAAGTTCTAAGGTTCTCTTAAATGCCAATTGAGTTTCTTTTCACATAGCATAAAGTATTCACTCCATGTCCTTGGAGAAGATCCCCCCTTTAATATATATTAGGGTCACATGCTTCTAGGCAAGATTATTAATTATATAGTTGAGAATATCTTCCTATTGGTAATCTTTGAGAGATAAAAATTAATCTTACCTACTCAACCACTTAAATTTATCCATCTAAGTCCTTTAATTCATAACTCATTTTTCAAATTCTTAATATTTGATCATCTTTTTGATATTACATTGAAAAAACATTCTCATCACAAAATATAAAAACCATAAGTCCTTGTTACTTCACTAAAATATAAATTTATTATGGTTAAAAAGAACACAAAAATCATAATGTGGGTAATAATAATTAACATGAATTGGTTTTTTATTTAATAATACTTCAACCTACAAGATACAAAATAATAATGTTAAATTTTATTTATTAAAATTATTATGTAAAGTTTATGTTTCTAGTTTTAAATAAACTGATGACAAAAAAGAGATTTTCAGAATGATAAAATAGATGGTATAATATTTTAATGATTTTTTTTTTATTTACACATAAATTGATATAATTTCAAGGTGGAAAAATATTTAGTTAGAAGAGGGTAAAAATCTATTATCTAAGAAAGATAATATATGTCATAAAGTGTACCACCTACTTTTGAAAGGAGAAAATTATTAAGGTTTTCCAATGCATATAGAGTGAATAAAACAAGATTTTAAAAAAGGTAAGAGAACCCTAATATTATTAGGTTCAAAAGTTTAGTCAAACCTTAAGAGAGTCTTAGTGTGTGGTCCCATTGGGGGGCTTTAGGATCTATTTTGAAGGAACATGGGCTCCCATGAAGCAAAAAAATGCTACATGATTAATTACAATCTTTTCCTCAATGATAGTAGCCCCTACTTTTTAGTTTGAAAATTTAATTAGGTGCAAATGGGGTGGGGCTAAAAATTGCCCCAACAACTTAGGCTTTTTCTGCCACTTGTCAACCATATCAAGCTTTTAAATTCCCACCAATTAATATTTATTTAATTTATTGAATTGAATATGAAAAATAATAAAATTCATGAGACCACCAATTTCCATAAATTTAAGATCTTAAACTTTTAAGTTTAAAATATATTACAAAATTTATGGGACCACCCACTTTAAAATAATCCTAAAAAATCTCAATGAGATTGCTTCCTTAGCTTCCTAACCATTTTGACATGGTTGAGAAGAAGAATTGAATGGTGGCAATGGTCTAAACCATTTATTGGACTAGCATAGGATGCCAAAGTAGGAGAGGGAGGCAACAGAGCTAGAGGATACATATACTTGATTTTTTAATGCTAATTTATTCTTGGTTTGTGTTGCATATTTTTACTTCATTTTTTGTTCTTTAAAATAGTTTTTGTTGGAACAACATAGGGTCTTCAAGCCTATTTCAAAGCTAACATTATTATGTTGATAAACTTTTATTAAGAAGGAAGGGATATCTAGAGTAATTTATTTTCTTTTTTTAAATGAAAACATAGAAGCATACAAAAGGGTTGGCTATGAATCCCAAAGGGGAAGCCATCAACATTCTCAAGGGGGTTTGCAGCCCCATACTGAGGTGGTGCACCCAATAGGGTCATAACCCCTTAAAATCGAGCCCTCATGGGCGGCTACAATAGGGCTCTCGCTTGGCCAAATTTTTAATTTTTAATTTATATTTTTGTTGTATTATTTTTTCTTTTTTTTGTTATTATAGGGGTGTCCCCATGACCTAGGCTAGAGGTCCAACAACCCTTACCTTGGGTAACTAAGGCGAGCTAGGGCGAGACTAGTCCCATGCGGGTGAGATCCACTGCTCGCAAGAAGTCCCACCTCTTAAACTTGGGAGAGAGTCGAACCAGAGACCAATGGGGAGCAAACCCACTGTCCAAGCCAACTCTACTACCTGTTTGGGCCATATTTTTGTTGTATTATTAAAATAATACATGTTTATGTGGTTTGGGTAATTATTTTTGGAAGAAATAAATCGTATTCTAGCTTTTAGAGCACATATTTGTCTTTTTTTAGATACACCAAAGGTATTCTAGGTGTCTAAATAAAAACATGTGGGTTTGTGAAGAAGTTTTGATGGAAAACTACTAAAGATAACAAAATTTCCAATTAATTCATGGCAAAAGAAAAAATTCTTTTTAAAATTAGAAGAGATTTAATTTACAAATTTGCTGTAACATTTATTTCATTTGAGAGAACATTAATGTGATATAGAATAATCCAACAAGAGTTGTATTTCTACTAGTTTAATTGTATGTTATAAAATCTCAAGAGTTACAAATTAAAGATTATCAAAACTTTATATGTACTTTAATGTACACATACAGGTATTAAACCTGAAGCCTAAAAACAATCAAACCATTTCTCACCCTTCATGTAGAAGAATTTATTTCATAGAATTTGTGATTTTAGAACAAATAATATCTTATAACTATTATTCTAAGTCAGTTTTGCAAGTTTCCTTTAAAAAATAAATATCAATAATTTTCTATTTACATGAGTTTTCATAATCACAAAATTTAGAGATAGTCTTTAAGAAATAATATGCTAGCTAAGAAACCTCTAATCTTGTTATCCAAACATCCAATGAGAGAAAAATCTCTCCAATCATCCATATGGTATCATCAATCCATAAAATACTCTAACCAACCCTCTTGAGCCAAGAGAATTAACTAGGACCTTGAATAAATTTCTTACATACACATGGACATCACATAAAAAATTCCTCTACATACACAAAGATAAACAACTAGTGGCTATGTCACAAAAATAAGAAAGGAAAAATCAGCCCATCCAAGTAGGATTTAAATTAGATCAAGAAGAGTTTTGCATAGTAAGGCATAACCAAAGAAGAATCCAAATAACCCATATTGTAAGACCCCTGCTTTGCATATGATTAATACTAAACCTAATTTGTTATATATTTTTGTAAATTGATGGTAATTGTACTATGGGCAATAAATAATATGATTGCGTGACCATATTCTTGTATTTCATCTTTACATTTGTTTCGTTGTCACTGTCGTGACTTGGTGTTATGGACTCGTAAATTTGGAATATGAATTGAAAATTGTAAATGGAATCGTTGCACAATTAAATCTTATTTCAACTATCAAATTAATGTGATGTATGATTGTTCTTATGATTGCATTAGTAATGCGAAGGAAAGCAGAGTGTCAGTACGAGAAGGGAAAACCATTGAGTAGATCAAAAGACATCTTCTTGTGGTTATGAATTTGACCCCTTTCAGGGCTTAGAAAGAAATAAAGTCGATAAGTTGGTAGAGTAAGGTGATGAGGATTGATATAAAAGGGATAATTTATTTTTGGGTTGTGAGGGTATTTAATTATGCGTCATGTGGGTGTAAGTGGGGTTAGGGGTTAGGGACCCTTATCCAAGCTTGAATTTCGGATGGGTCCTTAAATAGGCCTTTAAAGAGGGTTGTTGGTTGATTTTCTTGGCTGGGATGCAAAAATAAGCCCCCTAGGGTCTATACCATAGTGGCAGGTGTCAAGTGGTCATATAATAGTGCCTCTAGGGCATGATTTGACCCTTAAAAAGTCCTCATAATGGAGAATGACAAATTTTGAGGAGAGGATGGGATGGAAAGATTAAGGGGTTGTCCAAGTGCATGTTTCTCCTATAATAAGGAAAATACCCTCATTGATGGAGAAAATTACACTCCACACCTCCCCATCCAAAGGTTGCAATTTTTGAACTCCTATATATTTTTGAGAGGAAGAATGAGTGGAGTGTTACCCATTTCTCATTTTGGAGAACTTTAGTGAAGATGATAGAAAGAATGAGAAGAGGAGAGGAGGATTCCTTTTGGGGAGGGTGATCCCACAATACTGGTTTACAATTTTTGGCCAAACTGGACATTGAACTAATTTTTTAGCTAAATCTTCACTTTCAGACACCTATAGTGACTAAACCGTGAGGAATTTGAAGATGATGACAACTAGTGATTTGTGACATTTTGTCTATAGATTCTAAATATATTTTTTTCAAAATTTTTGGAATCAGATTGCACTTCTTTTTCCATCTTCTTTGAAAACTAGTTTTTAACTGTAAACACCATTTTTAAAGAGTGAAATTACTGGCTAACACATAAATTTTTTTCTATGAAGGATAAAATTTTATTTTTTTTTAATTTAGATTCATAACTATGATATCTAGTGCATGGAATTGGTTTCATAGCATTTCATTGATTTTTTTTCTTAATTAAGTTTCAAAGTCAAACTAGTTACAATTTAAACATGATTTACTGGCTAAAACATAACTTTTTTTATATGTATCGAAATTCAATTATTAATTTTTGTTGGATCAGGGACATCAATATCTAGTGCATTGATATTTTTCAATTTTTTTTTATAATATGCTATTTTTCCACATGTGAAGAAAAAAGAGCTTGATTTTTAGTGAAAAACCTACATTAACAAGAAATAAAAAATAAATATAATAATCAAATTAAATTTATTTAAAACTATACTTTTTGGGAAGCTTATAATAAGGACTAAAAATTTACAAAAAATAAAATTTAAATTAATTCATTTGATCCCCCAAAAGGTGAATCAAAAGTTGTTTTTTATCAGCATTTTGATAGGTGTAAAGGAGACTCTGTTATATGTATAGTTTAAAATTAGCGGGGTTCTATCTAAGGGGGTTTGATCTAAGGTGGTTTGATCAAACCCTCTTCAATTGGAATCCTTTAAATGGAAATTTTCAAGGCTTAAATCATTATATTTTCTAAAATATGTGATTTCAACAAAAATCAGGATCTCCCAGAAAGTGTAAACCACTATTGTGGGATCACCTGGGAGATAGTAATCAAGATGTCTTGGCTTGGAGAGGAAAGAAGGATAAAATAGTTGAATTCTCTCACCTAAGAAAAGAGATAAGTTATCCCTTACTTTCATTTTCCATTTTGTTTATTTGTTGTAAGAAAGTGGTATGTTGCATGGACCATAGTTGAAAACAAAGAGTAGAGAACTTAGATACATGAGATCATGGTGCTATGTTGAATTCTTATTCCTTTGTAAAAAATTTAAAAGGCTCCATTCATCATCTTGGAGTTAAGAGACTTCTTTGCTCAGGGGTATGGCTAGATCCCACAAGGCTCCATGACTCCATTACAATAGGGTGGAGAGAAAACCTTAATCAGTTGTGTGTCTTTCATTGTATTTCTTTAAATTTTGTTTGTAATATGGAAAATTGGTGTTTTTATGTAACATGAATGAGAATGGAAAGAGCATGTCCCTGCAAAACTATTGTAGTCATGATGTAGATATAAAAGTAGAGAACAAAGTATGCATATATACATGATTCCATTTTGTTTAATAAAAAAAGGAAAAGTATAATTTCTTTTAATCAATCTGATATGGTTTGTAAATGAATGAGTATATGATAAAAATCCAAAGAATACCTCTATACTAGTTTATTTGAAAAATAAATTTGGTTGCAATCTAAAATTTTAAGTCTGAAATTTCATATGATATGTTATTTGCATGCCTAAAACTATGTATTAATTAGATTGAGAAATATACATGTAGAATTAAAAGATCTATGAACCAAGTGTAGGAGAGGGTACCAATACTTATGAAACTAGTTAGATATAAATGCCTCCATGCACGGTCATAAGGAATAGATGTGAAACTAATCCATTTTAATGACAGGACAAAATTATGCCAAGCGTGTTCTAGTTTGTGATAGAAACCCATTAGCTAATAATTGGTATGAATATTGCTGTTAATTTTCCAAAATGTCATCTTAAATATTGGTAATTTTTTGACAAAAAACTTGATCTATATTTGAAGATTAGATAGCTCATCCTCAGATAACCTACATCATTTACAAAAAAATAAAAAATAAGAGATTAAAAAGCGAATTGTGAAAATAGTGTCTAAGAAGATTAGTCACATGAGCAGTGTATACCATAACTTCAATAATCGAAGAATCTTTAAGGATTAAGAAAAAAACAAAACAAAGACCTTCTACAAGAGCTTTAAAAATTTTAGTACAAATGAGCAAGCCATAACAATGATAGAATAATTTGAAGGGGGGAGGAATCAACAGGAGTAGTTGCTGAATTTTCTTTTGAAGTAATTTACAATTGGTTGGTAAGGAGACACTTAGAACTCTACATCAAACATTATCAACAAAATTTTTCTTAGGTGAAATATCTAAAGAATCTGCCATCTGAACTTTCAAAGTCCCTAAATTATTTGTGACATTAAGAGTCTTATTTAAATTGGTGTTAAAAATTTGTATGCCTTCTCTCCACTTGCTTCCAACCCATAAATTTGCCCCAATTCTTAATATTAAATTATGTTTCTTTAGCTTAAGAATTCCATGAAACTGCATACTAAAAATCCCAACCACCACTGTCTATTTTGACTATAGCAAGTAATCTATGTGTATTGTGCTACCATTTTTATAGTGTTGTTGCTTCTTTTTGTTTGTACCTTCCTCTCTTAGGGGTGCACCACCACAAAGGATATGAAAGCCACTAGAGTGGACTAATAACTCGAGTTTGTGCCTCATAAAGTAATACTTTTTTTTGTTTCCTAATAGTCCATAATGTAATCACCCACCTCCGTAATGGCAATAAATTTACCTTGGGGACCTCACACAATTAGCCTTATTCCTACAAAATACAAATAGATTGATTTATTTCCACTCAAGTGGTTGATTGTGTATGTATCTCGTGTCAATTTAAACCATCACTCTAGCTGAGACTACAATAATTTACATACGCTTTGAGTCATTATTGTATGCTGAAGAGAGGTGTAGCATCACATGGTAGATCAGATCCCTCATGACTCAAATCATTATCCTAATGTGGAAGTCTTCTTTCCACACCTTGTTGGATTCTATGCCATTCACTAGTATCATTATTTGGAAGAGAGTTATCATGTGTACAGTTGTTGGGGATCTCAATTTTCTCTACACATGTTATATCTGCCATTAGTATCATCCTTTTCATTAACCCAAGCTGGTTGTACATGGGTAGAGCCAAGGGTTGTAAAATGTCCTTTCAAAATTTAGTTGACCCATGCTTAAAGCGTAGCTCGATGCCTCTTTTTTTCAAAAGGAATTTATGAGAATGACTCATGAGAAGGTAAGAAGTCTTTTCAAATAAAGAAAATCTGCTCCATCTTTTGGGCATGTCGACTTTAAAATTCCTAGCATTCATCATTCGACTATACCATGATGTTGCTATCTTGGATTTTGTTTCATAGTTTTTTTTCTTATTTCTCATTCAAATAGTATTATAGTACTTGGGTTGGTTGGCTTCGTCCTCCTTCCTGAATGTGGTTGTTCATTAAAATCACTATGTGGTTTGGGGAACTCCTCTTTGGCATGTGAGTAGTATTTATTATTAGCATCATTGATGTTCATAATGAACCACAAATTTTTGTAGGATAGGTACTCTCTTACACTTCTAGGGTTTTGCACCTAAAAGGAGAAAGGTATCCCACAAAAACTTGGGGGTTCACTCAAGACTAATGCTAATATGATTGAAATATATCTAAACAAGATGCCCTAAATGTAAAGAATTGATAAAAGCAATTGAATACTAATGCAAAACTAATGAAATGCAAATTGTTTGAAAACACATTGTGATATGTAGAAAGATAGATTGAATACAATATAAAGCAAGATAGAAAAGCTAAACAAAAAGAGTCACCTGGAAACTAATAGAGGCTAAAATGAAGATTGTAGATGTCTTTGAAATTCTAGAAAAGTCATTTTTTTGGCCAACTAGGACACTTACGCCAAGCTGGGTGACAGTCTTAGATTTGGTGAATTGCTCCATAGCCCGTTTAAGCCAAATGGGTATCCAGGTCTACATAAAATTTTTCCAAACATGTGCAATGGGACTAAGTCACCACTATTGGTGACTTAGTCCACTTTGGCTTTTCTTAAAATTCAAAAGTGGAGTTGGAAGCTCTCAGTTTGCTCTTTCTGTTCCTCTAGGTGTCTGGTTTTGAAATTGCCAAATTCAAGCCTGAAAGTGACTTTTTGTGGATATTTTGACCTTGAAAAAAGGGAAATGACTCCAAAAAGCTTGAAACATATTCTTAAATCATGTCCAAGCCATCCAAGCACCTAAATCTACAATCACATAAAGGAAGAGAGATAAAATGTTGATTGTTAGGGATTGGGGGTTTGCCTTGGTCAAACCCCATTTAGGTAATTAAATCAAAATGATGAAATAAGATAATGAAACATGAAACATGAAACAATGAAATTAGAAACTTGCCATGATGATAGATCTTGAGTTTCTTCAATAATGGATGAAGAATCTTGCTCTTAAATGCCTTAGAAAGCTATCTTGATGACTTAGAATGCTAAAATCCTAGCTTGCTTGACTTGATATCATGGATGAATGATGAATTAATTATGAATTAAGGTTAAATGTTTCCTTTTATAGATGAGAGTTAAGTGAATGGATAGAATAAGGATCATGATCAAGGGCCAAGATTAAATTAGAAAATAATTTAATCAAGGGTGGAGGTTAATTAAGAGAAAAAAGACATGGATAGATAAAGACTTGAGGTGGAAGATAAGATTGGCACAGACAAAGAGGTGATAGGAGAAATTTAAATAACAAATATTATTTAATTTAGGTGGCCAACATAGGAGAAATTTAAATAAATAAATTTTTTATTTTATTTATTTAAAAAGAAAGGTGAGAACAAATAATGAGATAATTAAATAATTAAAAATAATTATTTAATTATAGAGGAAAGGTGGAGTGTTAAACATTAAAAACAATTATTTAATGGAGAGGGAAGTGACAATTAAATAATTAAAATAATTATTTAATTGGGGAGATAAAGAAAGGATAAATAATTAAATAAATATAACATTTATTTAATTATAGAGAGAAATGGCTAATGAATAATTAAATAATTGAAATAATTATTTAATTATAGAAGAAGAGGGAAAAACTAACTTTTGAATTAAAATAATATTAGACTTAAAGGCTTAATAAAAGTCAAGAAAAGTGTGAAAGTCATTTACAATTATTTATAACACCTTTACAAGACATGCATTTTATTCAATTTGCAAGGGTCCAAGATCTAATGTGAATGTGCTAACCACATTACAACATTAAATCAAGGAAAAACTAGGCCAACATCCATAAGAAAGACCCAAATGAGCATGAAAATGTCTAAGTATACATTTTTTTGCAACACATTTAGCCCCCACTTTAGTGAGAGGATGAACTTGCTTCAAACTCACACTAAAGTAGACATTCAAGAGGAAGGTCCAATCGTACCAATGCGGATAACAAAGGATGACAAGGATCAAGACAACGATCAAGCCCCCAGGATCCAAGATCCTAAGTCAAACCAACATAAGCACAAAAGGAAACACATAAGGTGTATGATATGCAACAAAACAAGATACACAAACATGTAATGGCAAGAACTAAAAGAAAGGAAAATGAGAAGAAATAGAAATAAGAATGAGGTGGATCAAGGTTCGACTGTTTTTCCAACACGATGTGGATCAGATCTAGGCTGTTTGTCCAAAAATGCATACTCACTCTAAGGTGACATAACTCTTAGTTGTCCACTGAGTGAGAAGTCCTAAAAAGGTGAGAAACATACACTCATGGCTAGTATGCACTCACACACATGCAGGTGGCTATGGGGAAAGTCATGCCTCGCATTAGACTTCCCACTCAACCATACCAAATTTATACCTCCTGATAACTTTAATAAGGTGCCACAAAAGAAAATGTTTTTGTAAATGCTTTTGAATGTCATGTAAAGATTTTGTTAAAGGGGATTTTCTTTGTTCATGTAATGTCTTCTTCTTAGGTAGCATTGTGCCTAATGTCTCCAAGAGAGGACAAGTCAAGGTGTCAGATCGTTGCCCATGGGATACCTCGTTCACATCATGCTATGTTAGTAGATCATACACTCTTGGATGACATCAAACATAATGACACCACCAAGAAGAGGACACATCACAAGAAAAAAGAAAAATCACGCCATGAAATTTTTGCCAAAAGATGTCATCTATGTATGTCCCCACTTTAAAGTGGTTGCTACACCAACACTGTGAGTAGTTGATTTAAAGTAGCCAATGATAAATGAAAGAAGACATGAGATCCAACTTGGAAAGCCTTATGCCAAGTCATATGTTTCCAAATTGAGCTACATCATGAACAAGTATGTTGCATGTGAGTCAATCTTAAGGCATGTCATCCACATCCCAAGCTTGCTCTTATATGTTCATGAAAGGTTAATGACTAGCCAAAAGAGACAACGATAGGTGACATATAGGGATAAGGCTTCCTAACCCCTTCCCCCCACTTAGTGCAGGACACAGGTGAGCCTAGAATGAATGATGATATGCTACTCCATGCAACTATGGCAAGGAGCAACAAATAATGTTATTTATGTTGAAAAGTAAACAAAGTTTTTGATTGATACATATTGAATGAGATGTCTATCAGTTTAGGATGTACCAAGGTTAAATTTTTCATGGAAGAATGGTTTGTGACAGTGTTGAAATTGAATGAAGGTTTTTGCTTTGAGGGACAATAACCAAGATCATTAGGATTTATAGCATCACATCCTTTCTCAAGTTGTCTTCCAAAAAAATTTGTCACTTGTTTTGGATTTGGTGGTTATTTTATTGCCTCAAAGTTTGTCTTGGGTGTTGTCTTTTCTTTTAAAGTTGGTGAAGTGGATGTTTTTGACATTACCTCCTTATCTCTACCCTATTTAGATTCTTTTGTTACATGATTATGTATTCCCCTATGGATGTAGAAATGAAATCAAAGGTTTTTGAAGCCTCTTCCAATAACTTTGTGGCTTCTTCAATTTGCTTTTGTCTTTCTATATTTTTTGCTTGGTACTAATCATAGCACATGTAACCATTTTGTTTTGAGGAGTAGAAGGAGAATTTTCATAAAATCCTAACATTTGGTTCAAGGTTTGATCCATATCAAGCAATTCAGGATGCTTCAAAGGGAAATTTATATTTGGTTTGCACATGATAGTGTTGATGTTTGCTTGCACCATGATATTCTGCCTAGCAGGAGAGTTTTTAGGAGAGAAACAAACAAGATGTTGATTACATTTCATTAATAGGTTTTGTAGAGTAACTTCATCACAAGGAGAGGAGGCATCAAGAGAAGAAAAAGCATCACATTCTTGTTTTTCGATAAGTGAATCCTTTTGCTCAATTATGTATTCTTGGATGGGGAAACATTAGGAAAGGGAGAAAGAATATTCTCATGAATTTCAATGAATAGTTTGTCTAATACCAAAATATCTTCTCCACAAGTAGGAGAGACATTAGGAGAAGAACAAGTATGATTATCATGATTATTTGTGATTACATCCCTTTGCCCAATAATGTCTTCCAAAATAGGGGAAGAAAAATAAAGAGAATTGTCATAGGTCTTAAAGGTTTGATCATCTAATTCCAACATATCCTCCTCACAAATAATGTGATTGTCATGATTGCTCACAAAAACATTATCACGAATAGGGGAGGAGTTAGAAGATGAATGTAGACTAGGTAGAGTGATGTTAAGAGATGTGTTTATGATCTCATTCTCTTGTGCTAGAAGATCTTCCAAAGTAGGAGAAGTTATAGAAGAGGAGCTTTCAACATTGTCATGATTCTAAATGGGTGTATCTTCTAGCTTCAAAATACCTTCATCATGTGATGTAGGAGAGATATTGGGAGAAAATGAACTATGATTATCATGATTGCATATGCTTTCATATTCTTCTATCACTTCATTCCTTAAAATAGAAGAGATATTAGAGGGTGTGGAACTATGGAGTGTGTCAAAATTGTTATTCTCTTGCACTAAGAAACTCTCATAACTAGGAAATATATTAGAAGGATGACTATCATGCTTGCTAATAAGCTCATAGAATATTGAATGCATGATGTTTTCCCGAAGATTGTCATGTTCTTCTTCACCAATAAGAGAGATGTTAGGAGAGGAGGAAATTTGATTGTTGTCCATAATTTCGTCCTTTTTCACTAAGGTTTCAATATTTGGTGCATTAATATTTACCCTAGTAGGAGAGCTTTTAGGAAAGTGACAAACAATAGGTTCATCACATTTTATGGTTGGATTTGATAAAGTAGCTTCATCACTCATAGGAGAGGCATCAAGAGAAGGATAAATAGGAGTTTCATGGTTACCAATGATTAGAATTTTTTGTTCAAATAAGTCTTCCCAAATGGTAGGGGCATCAGGAAAGGGAGGAATAAGATGCTCATGAGTCTCAATAATAATATCTTCTAACACTAAACAATCTTCTTCATGTCTAGAGAAGATATTAGGAGAAGGGAAGGTGTGATTATCATGATTTTCTACAATTACATGCCCATGTCTTATAATGTCTTCTTGAGTGGGAGAGGTAGGATTTTCATAGTTTTCAATCATATCCTCCAAACAAATGTGTTTTTCAAGATCATGTAGGATTGTATCCTTATGCACTAAATCATTTTCACAGGTAGGGGAGGTGTTAGGAGATGAATGGAGACTAGGTAAGGTAGTGGCCTTGATGTCACCTTCTTGTGTCATAATCTCTTTGCAAGGGGGATGATAAGGAAGACAAGCAAGATATGCATGATCTTCAATGATTGTGTCTTCTTTCATCAAGATACCTTCATCACCAATGGGAGAGATATCGAGAGAAGAACAATTATGATTATCATGATTATCAATGCTTGCATCCTTTTGTGTCAAAATTATAGTGGATGATCTAGGAAAGATGAAGTCATCATGGGCTTCATCTAACATTGCAAAGTCATCACTACTAAAGGGTTTAAATGATATGCTTTGTCTAAGGTTAACCATTTTTACATTTGTTTATTTTGATTTTTTGTTGTTGTCATTTGCTAATGAATCTCATCTAAATGAACTAGGAACTAATGCTGAAAATGAAAATTGCAACAATCTAATGCTATCTATAATTGCCATGAATATAAACAATGCTTATTTCTAATGATTTAAATGTAATAGAAGCTATGCAAACTTAAAATGCAATGTAAAGACATAGGATGAAATGCAACTTTGCAAATTTCACACAAGGTAATGAACTGATTATATTATGCAATGATCTAAAAATGAAATGTTGTGAATGCAAAATTGAAATTAAGCAATGCATGAAATGATCTAAATTAAGCTAGATTTAGTGAAATATATGTAACAGGAGCTTAACCAATTGATACAAATAGTTCATGGTACCAAAAAAAAGTGCTGAAATAGGGTTTTCAGTGCCATGAAAGGTAGTTTCAAGGGTGTAAAGGGACTAAGTCGCCCAAGGTGGTGACTGAGTCCCAATAGGAATTTTTTTCAAAATTTTCTAAAAAATTTGATTGATTTTTATGTTTTAACCTAAGATGGAAATACATAATTTCAGGAATTTTCAGTGATTTAAAATGAAAAAATGCAACCTATATGCACTTTCACTAATGCAAAAATTTGAAACCCTAGATTGCAAATTAAACAATGCAAAATGCAATGTAAGCTATTCCTAGGATGATGGACTCCAAATCAGACAAGAAGGTATTTAAAAAGCAAGTTCACCAAAATGAACTGCAAATTTTTGTAGGATAGGTACTCTCTTACACTTCTAGGATTTTTCACCTAAAAGGAGAAAGGTATCCCACAAAAAATAATGCAAAACTAATGAAATGCATATTGTTTGAAAACACATTATGATATGCAGAAAGATAGATTGAATGCAATATAAAGCAAGATAGAAAGGATAAACAAAAAGAGTGCACCTAGAAGCTAATAGAGGCTGAAATGAAGACGGAAAATGTCTTTGAAATTCTAGAAAATCTAATTTTTTGGCCAACTGGGACACTTATGACAAGCTGGGCGACTTAGTCCAAGATCTAGTAAACTGCTCCAGAGCTTGTTTCAGCCAAATGGGTATCCAGGTCTATAGAAACTTCTGTCAAACATGTGTAGTAGGAATAATTCACCACTATTAGAAACTTAGTCCACTTTGGCTTTTTTGAAAATTTGAAAGTGGAGTCGGAAGCTCTCAGTCTGCTCTTTCTGTTCCTCTAGGTGTCCAGTTCTAAAATTGCCAAATTTGGGCCTGAAAGTGACTTTTTGTGGATATTTTGACCTTTCCAAAAGGGAAATGACTCCAACAAGTTTGAAACCTATTCTCAAATCATGTCGAAGCCATCCAAGCACCTAAATTTGCAATCACACAAAGTAAGAGAGAGAAAATGTTGATTGTTAGGGATTGGGGGTTTGCCTTGGTCAAACCTTGTTTAGGTAATTAAACCAAAATGATGAAATAAGATAATGAAACATGAAACATGAAACATGAAGCAATGAAATTAGAAACTTTCCATGATGATAGATCTTGAGTTGCTGCAACAATGGATGAAGAATCTTGCTCTTGAATGCCTTAGAAAGCTATCTTGATGACTTAGAATGTTGATTGAAACCTTGCTTGCTTGACTTGATATCATGGATGAATGATGAATGATGGATGAATGATGAATTAATTATGAATTAGGGTTAAATGTCTCCTTTTATAGAGGAGAGCTAAGTGAATGGCTAGAATAAGGATCACGATCAAGGGCCAAGATTAAATTAGAAAATAATTTAATCAAGGGTGGAGGTTAATTAAGAGAAGAAAGACATGGATAGATAAAGACTTGAGGTGGAAGATAAGATTGGCGTAGACAAAGAGGTGATAGGAGAAATTTAAATAATAAAGATTATTTAATTTAGGTGGCCATCATAGGAGAAATAAATAAATAAATTATTAATTTTATTTATTTAAAAAGAAAGGTCTCAAACAAATAATGAGATAATTAAATAATTAAAAATAATTATTTAATTATAGCTCGGAAAGGTGGAGTGTTAAACATTAAAAACAGTTATTTAATGGAGAGGGAAGGGATAATTAAATAATTAAAATAATTATTTAATTGGGGAGATAAAGAAAGGATAAATAATTAAATAAATATAACATTTATTTAATTATAGAGAGAAAAGGCTAATGAATAATTAAATAATTGAAATAATTATTTAATTATAGAAGAAGAGGGAAAAGCTAACTTTTGAATTAAAATAATATTAGACTTAAATGCTTAATAAAAGTCATGAAAAGTGTGAAAGTCATTTACAATTTATAACACCTTTACAAGACATGCATTTTATTCAATTTGCAAGGGTCCAAGATTTAATGTGAATGTGTTTACCACATTACAATATTAAATCAAGGCAAAACTAGGCCAAAATCCATAAGAAAGACCCAGATGAGCATGAAAATGTCTAGGTATACATTTTTTTGTGACACATAATTATGTCGATATTTTGGCTAATTGGCCCTTGATCTCACATAGGTTACTCAACAAATGCAAAACTGGTTCTTGGAAGGACAACTACTACAACTATTTCAGGTTCCTTTCTGCCTCTTATAATGTCTTTTGCACCAACGACTCTACTTAAACTATGGCCTTGCCTTAAAGTCTATGCCATCTAAAAGGTATTGTGTGTAAAGGATGTGATGTCAATCAATCCAACATTGCCTTAGTAGATGTTAGATGGGAGTAGTGCATGGGAAAGCTAACCATAATAAATAGAAATATAATAGGGACCATTACTTTATTGATTATGTTGTTGTTTCAGAGGCTAAAACTAGCAATTGCACCTTGGTGTGCAATGGGTACATCGAAGAGGTGTGGATGGTCAATGAGGGAATTTTTTGGTATATTTTTTACATACATTTGTGCACTACATGAGTTCAATTGGCAAGTAATTTATAAAATGATGTTGTTTGTGAAATAATAGTCTGAATGGAGAAGTGATAGCCTCAAATCAACAAGGATACAAACATGAATTCTCTAAATCAAGTTCCATTAAAGATAGAATTGTCTTACATTTCTAATAGAGAGAGAGGGGGGTTAAGGAGATAGAGATAGAGGAAGATAGAGATAGAAATGGATATGGAGATGGATATGGAGATGGATAAGGAGATGGATATAGAGAAAAATATAGAGAGAAATAAAGAGAGAGGAGAGAGGAATAGATAGAGATGGAAGATATAAATATAGAGAGAGGGATAGAGGGAGAGATGGAGAGATGGAGAGATGCAAAGATAAAAATAGAGATAGGAAGTGATATATAGGGGTAGAGAGATGGGGATATAATGAGATAGAGATAAAGGGAGAGAGATAAATCGATATAAATATACATGTTTAGGAAGTGGGAGAGGGAGAGAGAAGAAGACAAATGGATGGATAAAGAGGGTGACATGTCTGGAGATAGCGGGGGAGAAAGGTAGATAGAGATAAAGATGAAGATAGTGGGAGGGAGGAAGAGGGAGACAAATATATATAGAGATGGAGAGAGGTAAAGGGAGAGATAAAGAGATAAAGAGATGGAGATATAAGGGAGGAAGATATATAGATGGTGAAATAAAGTGATAAAGAGATAGAGATATAAGAATATATAGAGAGGGGGAGAGGGAGAGAGAGATAAAGAGATAGAAAAATAGAGATGGAGAGAGAGAGAGGAAGATAGAGAGAGGAAAAGATAGATATATGGGAAGAGAAAGAGAGATATAAATACATGGGAAGAGAAAGGGAGAGAGGTAGATATAGAGAGATAGATAGAGGGATAGGGGGAGTGAGAGAGAAAGAGATGGGGAGAGATAAAGGGGGGGAGATAGAGAGAGGGAAAGAGAAATAGGGGAGATAGAGATATATATGAATAGAAAGACAAAGAGATCTATAGATATATGTGAAGAGAAAGGGAGAGAGGTAGAGATAGAGAAATAGGGCACCGAGATAGGGAGGGAGAGAGGTAGTTATAAGGAGATATATAACCAAGATAGGGAGGGAATGAGGGAGGGATAGATGAGGAGATACATAGAGGGGGAGATAGAGTGAGGGAGTGAGAGAAAGGAAGAGAGATAGGTAGAAGAGGGAGAGGGAGATTGGATTATTTTCCTCTCTCCTCTCCTCTATCTCACAATATATTTTTCAATAAAAATGAGAGTATTTGCTCGCTAATAAAGAACATAAACTACTATGTTTCATATGATTTTATTTCAAAACAAGTGAGATTCCAAATCTCTGTATTTGACATGTTGGAAAGCAAGGTGGTTAAATATTTCTCTCATTTAATCCACCCAATTTGCATCGAACCTTTGTTGCCCTCTAATCCTGCTATGTATGTACTCTATGTTGTATGTGTTAATTTCTCATCAACAACCTTTTCAACTTATTAATTTCCTATTCACCATCAAGTGTTTTTCATGCTGCTTGTAACAAGACACATTTGTTGTCAGTATGCAATATATGGACATAAATCCAGGACAAATGTTAGAGAAGCTAGAACTTGATATATATTAACAAAAATGTTTGGACTTGAGTCACCAAATGTAAGTTGTAAAAATGTCAGTTTTCAAGCGATGTGGCAAAAACATGATGGTCCCTAAAGCCGCGTGCCACCTGAAGCAACTCTCTACTAAAATTGTCATTTCAAATTGGGAAATAATATGAACCGAGGGATTCCACCTTCGATAAGCTCTGTAGACCAAAATCTATGGTTGTTGGACTTGTGAAAGAACGGGGGGAGTGATTGATTCTTACAAGTCTAGGGAGACTTTGTGGGCTATGAATCTTGAATTGGGCCAATCTCCAAGTCCCTTCACATTCCATGGGAGCCCAAAAAAACTTCTACTTCCATGCTGGAAACTGGAACAAAGCTCATCCAAAATTTTGCACTGATTAAAAGGATCCATGAGCATCTCTATGCGCAAGTTATTTTGATCTTTCATCCAAAATACTACAGAAAAAATTTCAACCTTCAATGAGGTAATGACTTTCATGATATTACTTTTTTGTTGTTTGTGTAGCTTCCATTTTTATGCCCATGACATTACAAGGGAAATAGATACCCACCATTTTTGCAACCACATCAATGAGGATGTGAGGCAATGCCTTCTCTATGATTCTCCCGAGAAGAATGCTAGGCTTATAAGAGTTGAGTATATGGTATCTAAGAAATTGTTTTGATTATGCTTGATGAAGAGAAAAAGTTGTGGCATTCTCATGAATATGAAGCAAAGAGTGGAGTACTTCTCATGCCAGGAATTCCAAGGCCAATACAGAAATATGGACTGGAGAAAGTTTGTAAGACTTATGGGAAGGTGTTTCACTTTTGGCAATTTAATAAGGGAGATACTCTCCCTCTGGGCTTACCTCAACTCGTGATGGCTTTGACTGCAGATGGCCAATTGCATGAACAACTTGCTACAAGTAATTTTCACTATAAATTTGGCTAGTAAATGGGCATTTGTAATTTTGCACAAATCCATAGTTTAAAATAAGGTCTAATTTATAATGAGTATTAGTAGTTTTGCTCAAACTCTAATTTTTTGAGGGGACATATTTATCAGATCTGCAAGAAAGATACAATTATTCATACCAAGAGGAGAGGAAAAAGCACCAATATATGATTGGACTTGATCATGGTAAAGGATATCGTAATGTTAAAACCCTCATTGAAACCTTTTTTTAGGCTACAACTCACCAAATTGGAGAAGTGAAAGGGTAATACTAGTGAGGAAGAGTGGAGCGGAAACCAATAGTGGTGGGGATAGCAACAAAAAATGGAAAAAATAGCTAAAAAAATGGCAAGAAATGATAGAATGGTTGAGATTCGTTTGATCGTGTGCACGGTCTATAGAAAACAATGGGCCATTGATTTTAACTTTTAGGTTCGTCCACTTCATATTGGATACACCTTCGATGTAAATAAAGAAAAAAGTGGATTGTATATACGAACAACTCACAACAATACTTACAGTAATAATAACATTAATCTAAATATTATAGATAACATTAGAATGAATAGATGAAAGGAAATAACAATGATATCAATGTTAAAGTTAATATAAAAATCATTAATTTATTTTATATAAGTAAGATAGGCCAATTATTATTATTATTTATTATGTAAAATGTTTTGATTATATGGGAAAAATAGGTTTTGAAGGGACCCAAAACCCTTTACAACTTAAGGTACAAAATTTTGCTCAAGAGAAACTATGAAAAGACACCAACAACAACCCAAAACCTAAAACATCAAAAGATACAAAATGTTACTCGAAAGATAAAATAGTAACCTATCAACAACACCCATCAACAACAAAATGACAAAACAACAGGAAAGAAACCAAGACCCAGTAGCAAACAAACAAATAGACAAACAAAAAAACATTATGCAAAATGTTATTATTATTAATATTGGTGGTTATTACTATTAAATGCAGTATTAAAAGTAGTAGTAAATAATTGGTATTTTGTTTTTCAATGCCATTAGTATTTAAATTATGATGGTGTTAATAGTAAAATTATGGAATGAATCGCTATGTGTAGTAATAGAAAGGATGTTAACTTAATATCCAAAAAGAAAGAAAGAAAAGATATTAGTAATTAACTATCCATCTCCACCTTACCAATAGCTTGGAAAAAATCCTTCATGAAATTAATGATGTCTAAAAGTGGTTCCCTTATATTGCTATTTGTGTAGCAATATACATCATGTTAATATTGTTGATAATGGATAATAATACTAATCATGTTTTTGATGAGGAAAAGTAGGTTTTGATGGGACCTGAAACCCATTACAAGAAGGTTTTGAAGGGACCTAAAACCCTTTACAAGGAAAAGATGCTACTAGAAAAATAATCCGCATACCAAACCACAACCTAAAAGCAACAACCAAACATAGATTCTCAAATCAAACCACGCTACAAAAAATAGGTTTTGAAGGGACCTTAAATCCTTAACAACCAAGCTTTCACAAGGACCTAAAACCTTAAGAGACTAACGAACAATTTCCTGAAATAGATAGGCAACAAAGAAAATAAGGGCAACAAGACTCCCCATCAGAAAATAAGACACTCCACCTTTTACATCTAGGTTTTATTAGGGACCATGAACCCTTATGAATCTTGAGCACAACCTGAATGAGCCAGGTGACAGTAAACCAACCACTTAGAATAGAAAAATTAGGGTTGAGAAGCCAAAAAACAAAATGGTGCAAAACACCTAGCAAACCCTGATTCTCAAAAGAACCAGAAAAATTAAACACCCCATCTCGATAGGGGTATTGGGAAGCACAATAGAACACATCAACACATTAGCCTTCCTATAGCTCCATTCCACCTGAAATGCCAACCCTAGATCCACCTCTAAAAGAGAAGGAACCCCTCTATAAGTGAGGATGATAAGAAAACACTTTCCACCAAAACCCCATCTCTCTAGGCCATACAAGCTCCACCTCAAAAGGAACCAGTGCTCCACCTCAAAAGGAGAAATCTCCCCCTCTATAGGAAATAACAACTAAATATTATGATGGTTAGCAACTTTAGTAGAAAGGGCTGAGCTAATATCCCTTGGAAGGACAAGCTTCAAGAGAACCAAACAAAAAAAACCCAAAGGTTAGATAGGAAAAAATCCCACCCAACAAGCACAATAGTACCCCACCATTTGACACACCACCACCAACAAAAGCTCCTTCAAAAGGGAGCCAACACCAATGGATGAAAGCTCCACATAGCTACCCAAAACAACTTTCACCAACATCAACCCTTCCACCATCAACAACCCAACAAGAAGATAAAAGAAACCTTCATAGGAAAAATGAAGGGAGTCAACCAAACCATTAAGAACCCATCCTCCTTGACATACCAACCAAGAATAAGAGATAGCCAAAACTCTAAACACACTCCTTAAAAAGGAAAACCATACCTCACCCCAAGAAGAGCCACAAATGAGAAAGGGACTGCACAACAGGCAAAAGAAAGCCTCCATAAAGAAAGGACCACAATAACAACAATAGCCACTTTAGACACGAGCCCACTTACAAATACAAGCTCCCAACTGTAACCCACAACAATTTCCACCAATAGTAACCCAACAAGTGGCAACAACCCTTCTGCCAATAATAAAAGCCTCCACAAAGCAAGGCCAGTAGAAGAAACAACCATGAGCTCGAAGAAGCAACCCACAACAACATCCACCAAAATAAACCCTACTGTCATCAACAATCCATCCACCATCAACAATTCAACAAGGAGATAAGGGAAACCCTCACAGGAAAAATAAAGGGAACCAACCAATCCAATAAGCATCTCATCCTCCTTGACATTCCAGTCAAGAATAAGATAAAGGTAAAGCTCCAAACACAATCTTGACTCAAGAGAACCAAACCTCACCCCAGACAATAGCAAAAAAATTGTCGTTGATAGCAACCCAGATAAACCAGCAATGGCATCTCCCAAAGAGATGCCACCAGCTTCCCTGCCGACACTAAGAAGCTTTCCGTCAAGAAGCACCAGATGCAAACCATTGGCCTCATCTTCAGAATCAACATCTCCCTCAACCTCTCCACCCCTGCTTTGATTCCCATCGCTCACCATTTTTTGGTCTCTCGATTTTATGTCAGTGGAAAATTACAAGGTTATGTTAATAATACTAATCATGTTAGTCCTAGTCTATGAATGAATACCTCAAAATTGTTATAACTTGTTAATTCATCGTAAAGAGGACTTGTCCCTCTAACAAGTGGTTAGTAAGTATACTCGATTAATGCTTCCCATCAAGAGTGGTAATAAACATAATTAATTATGTTAATAGGTGATCTAATATTAATATTATCTGAATTCAACCATATAATAATAATATTATTGTAAGCATGAGATTAAAATATTGTTTAGCAATATTATGAGTGCAATAAAAATATTCTTGATGTTAATATTATTATTTTTAGCTAAAGGAAAGAATATTAATAATATGAGTTTAATTATTAAGATACATTAGTTGAATTAATGATAATAATAATATAATTGTTAATATGTGATTTAAATTAGGGTTAGGTCAAAATTAAATAAAACTATTAATGTGATTAAATAAAAATAGTGATTCGAACGTATGACGTTCTTAGAAACATGAATAATTGGATAAATTTATTAAGATCAACCATTCCTCACTTAAGTCTCTTTGGTACATCTAAGTGAATGATAAGAACTATATATCCACCCTTATCAAAGTGAAATTGGTTAATACATTTAACCACCTTGGGGTGAATTTGGCAATTTGATCATATCCGCCTTAAAGAGGCCTTAGCCTCGTATCCCAACCAAACCTTGTGGTTGTTGTACTAAACCTTTAAGTTAAATTTCATACTTAAATTAAGTGGTGATTGAGCAATGGTTCATGCAAGGTGTATTATAGATATATCCCTCACCTCAATCGCTTTGAGCAATAATTAGCTCTTTTAACATTTTCTTAAGAGGAAAAAAAATTGTTGGGTTTTCATGGCATAATTTCTAGGCATGACACATACCTAATCTCACAAACCCCACATATATTCCACACAAAATAAATAGGAAACTAACCAAATAAATTTTAACAAAGAGAACTTACCTCTCAAAGAAGATATAATAGTCATAAGCAAATTGAATCAACCCTCTCCTTCCATTATTTCTCCTCCAAAACCCCTTTCTTCTCACATCCTTTTCCAACTAGAAAGCTTCTCCTCTTCCTTCCTTTCTTTTCTCAGGTTTTTCTTTCTTATTAAAACTCTCCAAGTATATCCCCCAAAGTAAACCCCAACTACCTTATTATTCCTTTCCTCAAGTACCCTAACCCTAGGTGCTTGGGTCTCAAAAATGATATAACAACAAAAAAATTCACTTTTCACATATAAGAAAAATGACATAAAAACATCAATCCAAGATTGCACTCCTAAACACCTTCACATTGAGCAGATATCATAAATAAAATTTAAAAATATTTGGTTCACACTAGATTGTAATGTATATCTCACAAGATACAAAAATAAAATCACACTACTTCACAACATGAATTGAGGTAACTAGGATCCCAATGATTCTCTCATCTTCCCATTAAATATTGTACATATATGTGCACTTATTGCAAATGGAAATACACCATGTTATAATAGTCAAAGAAAAATAATCATAGCTACATTATTAACTTGGTAATAATTAAGTTTATATATCTTGACCTTGATTTTGTGTACATCACCTTCATGGTCATAACCCAATCTTGAAGATTAGAGTACTCAAATTGGTCATTAAGCACCATTAAATTTACATTTCTACATTTCTACATCTCAATATTTATAAAATATAATTAGTTGAATTCAATCACATCTTGATAACCCAAATATTTACATTCAAAAGCCACTCACACATTCAAGTCAACACTAAATCCTTTATAAAATACACTTTTATTTCTGAAAAATGAGGCTAATTATTATTAATCTTGAATGTAATCAAAATTATTTAAATCAACACAATAATGATAATTCATATTTATATTTCTTTATTATTGACTCATAACCACAAATACAACTAGTTAAATCCGTTTATCCATACCAAATTAAGTAATAACAATTAGTAAGTCCACTACCTAGAGAATTCTAATACTAGAAATATCATCAACATGATTGCACAAAGAGTTATATTACTTAGCTAAACTTTCTAGGGTTACTTGCCACAATAGTATGCCAAATTTTAAAGTAGGATTGAACCTTTCATTACTTAAGGTGAGAGTAACATCTTAAAAGTAATTCAACAACAAATAAGTAACAAGAGAAAGGTCAAGCTCTTTTCAATTCATTTACAAAGGTAATCAATTGTAAGGGAAAATAATGAATATATTAGATTAACATTTTCTCTGTATGATATATAACAATCAAGATAATGATGCAATATGATGTCATTCTATGCATTCAAAACCATAATGCGAGAGTACAAGACTTATTGGATCAAAAGCCTACAAATATTTACTGTCAAGTTATAATGAAGAAGTTACATGGTATAAGTTAATAGGTCCTAAAATTTCATTGCTACATTCTAATGAGATTATTCATTTAACATCATATTAATGAGGTACTAAATAAACAATATTAACAATCAAGTGTAAATAATTTTATGATTGAGTCCATACACAAGAAGCATCATTAGAATCTACAATCTTTTTTATATTACACCTAATTATAACCATTCATAACTATTTAATTTGTTTCCAATTTATTTTGATTAAGTTCAATCATACTTTTCATTATATTAATTTGACACACACAACATCCATCAAATAGAATACTTCATACAACATACATCTCAAGGTTCATATCAAGGTAAGGTTGCATAATTCATTAGTTTACTTTGACTAATTAAAAATAATAGAATCCACCCAAAAAATGAGATGTAACTAATGCATGCAAGGTTGGGCCTTACAAATAGTAATGATAACTTTAAGAAAAGGCCCAGGTAAGAATTTTGATAAAATCTTGGTGAATCCTAGCTTAGTACATTAATTTTTATGGTGAATCCTTTATTTTTCAAAAGAATATTAATTTTCCTTGCAATTTTATAAATATAAATAGAAATTTCTATAAAATCCTAGAAAATCATAGCTAACTGGATTAATTACCATGGAAAATTCTTGCTATGGAAAAATAAATTCTTAACTTGGAGTAACCATGAAATCGAATGTCATATAAATTATGGGTCTATCAATATCCACATAGTTGGTCATCACAGTCCCCACATATATTCTTTTGTTTTAATATTTCACATCATTTTTAATCCAAGCTATGAATGAGTCTAACCTTATCTTACCATACTAATATGATGATCCTAATCTTTTTCCATGATGCAATAAGCACATGCATTTTAATATATTTAGCTAACCTAGAATATATTTTGGGTAATTTTATTATTTATAGATCAATAGTTGATATTGTATTTATTATTTACTATTTATACTAAGATATCAATCATTGATTAATAAATAATCCAATGGCCCAAAATAAATTCTAGGTTGCCAAAGCATTTTAAAATGAATGTGATTATTAATTCTTGAAAAGAGTTTACAATATTTAGATTAGTAGGGTAATCAAAGGTTGGAAATGAAGATTTATTCTTTTATATATTTAGGGTTCAAATACTCTTAAAGATTGATCAATATAAGTTAATTGATTTTGACATTTATATTTTTCTACAAAATTTATCTAAAAATTGAAGGTCAATTAAAGTAATCCTTTTATTATCTAAATACCATTTATCAAATACTTGCAATCCATACACGAATCATCATGATTTTTTGATCACATAGATAATTAGTCATATTTATGCCCCATCTTGTAGCAACAACACCAAAAGGGCCATTACGAGCAATGTATAAAGTGAAAACCTAGAATATATTGTATACAATATCTTAATTTCTTATCTATGTAAATATATAAAAAATAGTATTAGTACGTGAACTCTATGCTACTTTTATTCTTTGTAATCATCAAATATGATGATCTATATGCCCTATATTTTATAAGGCATGCAAATAAAAGAGAGAAAGGAGAATACACATGTTACACATCACAACACAATTTTGATTTCATGTTCAATGGTCTTGTTGTCACCATAGAAGGTTTGTCTACAACTTAGCCTACACTAAGGGTGAGAACACAACCTTAAATTTTAAGATACATTTTATAAGTGGAAAATCCTACCAAATTTTAAATTCAAAGTGAATATTTACCCACAAGAAAATGACAAATATAATATTAATGGAAAATATGCTTTATATTTGTTATATTACTATAAACCTTGGGTGATTAGACTCCAACCATGCATCATTTACTACAATGAAATAATTCAATTTAAATTTATAGTAAAATAATGCCTGATCAATTTAACTTTTGAACTAAATTTTCATTAAAAATGTGATAGTTTAGTTTCCCTTGTAGCTTGTCCTATTCACTAAAAATAGATGCCTCAATTTGAAATATTCACCATTTGGAAAAAATTCACCACTAATTTTTTTTAGTTTTCCCACTAGTTAAGGGGCATAAGCACTAGTGGTGACACACCTTGGGGGGCATGACTAATATTTTAAATCTATGGTGCCTAAATTTCTTAGGGAGGATAAGGAAGTAAATATAAGGTGGTCAAAGGTTATCCCATGTCTTTATGATTAGTGGGTTAAGAGATATTAGTTAAACATAGTATAAACAAGGGTCCTAAACATATACGAAGGGGACACATAAATTAAATGTTAGGTGGAAAAGGATAAACATGAATTGGAAAGGATAAAAAATGATTATATAAGGGTCTAAAACACTTTAAAAATGGACACATAAAATGAGTACAAAACACAATTAAAGAAGTTGTAGAATATGCAATTTATATCATTTACTTTTCTCCAACTTTAGTGATTTGATGTCACTAAAGGGGAAGAAGCATACTAAAATAAAATAGTTTAATAAACATCTATAATAATTTGATAAGTAGGAGGTATTTTCCACAACGTGTCAAATTGTGATATTGCTATCAAGTTTCAATTGTGTAGTTTTACGAGTCAAACTCAAGAACCCATCTCTCATGATAATCCACTACTCATGAACCCAGGGTCAATGAGTTTGACTCGTAAAACTACACAGTTGAATCTTGATAGTAATATCACAATCTATAATCATGTTTAAATATAGTGGATACATAAAAAAGAAGAGATATTGGTCTTTTAGTCCTTATTATTTGTTCTTCTATTCAAATGTGTGTACTTATTCATGTAATGCATCCAACAAAATATTATATGAATACAAAAGCTAATGCTAAACAATATATGGAAACATCACAACGAAAAATATACATTACATTAAATACAAATATAATAATACAACCATACATAAATATGTACAATAAAACATAAAAAATATAAATGCATACACAAGGTTGTACAATGAAAGAAATGGAATAATCTGGATCTATCTAAGAATACACATTGTTGGCTTCATAATAGGGGAAAATGAGGCAAAAAAAATTATTTACAACGGATCTAAGGGAATCAAGAGGAACAAGATAGGAGAGAGTGATTGGATCCATGAAGAGAAGATGACTTTCCAAATATTGGATTTGAGAAGTTGGAATGATGGAAAAATGGATCATGATGAAAACAGGTGCAAGGTTGCCACCCAAGTGAGGAAATGCAAGGTTGATGATGATGACAAGGATGAGGATGATAAAATGGTAAACACCCATGATAATAGAACTTTAAGGTTACCACCCTTGGATTTGAGGATTGACACCCAAAGTAAAAGGTCAAGCTAGACAAAAAGTAAAAGGGGAAAAGGAAAAAAGAGTGATTTTTTCATAAAAAATTATGTTGTATCCACCTACTTGGGTAAGAGGCCAAGATATGACCAAGCTATGTATAGTTATGAACTATCATAATGATGTAAAGAGTATAGGATATAAGATACATGCCCCCTTAAATTTATTGGAAAAAAAATGATAGGGTAATGACAAAGCCAATAAATTAAAGGTAAATGGTAAAGGGGGGAAGAAAAATCCTAGCCCAAATTTTTTAAGATAGGATAATGGAGGAAATGGAAAAGCAGAAAATTTACATCATGAACCCAAGTGATAGGATAATAGGAATATGTGGGGAGTAGGGGAACATTTAGGTTATTCCCCCAGGTGATGATAGGGAAAAGATACCTCTTGGGTGGATAGATGGGAAAGAAAGAGAGAGAAGGCAAGGGGATAATCTAGAAACATATGAAGAAGATAGATTGTGATGAAATGGTGAAGAATGATGGTATGCCCATAGTGATAGGGAAAAGGAAAAGTGATATAAATGATGGAGAAATGCATAGGTAAATGATCAAAGGTGTAGAAAGGAAAAGTTAGTATGGTGAAATGAGATGATGGTTGTGATAAGTAGAATAATATTAGTAGACATCTCGATGGGGAGAGAGTATGGATGTTCCCCAAAGGACGATAAGATATGTATTTATGAAATATGTTAATATAACTTGTAAACAAGTAAATCAATGCCCCAAGGTTATAAGAGTAAATTTTTTATAGAATGGTGAGTGTGAGTATGGTATAGAAGAGTAACAAGCAAATATTATATGATGGTAAGATAGTAAGTGTAAATAGAATAGTGATAAGGAAAATATTAAAGGAATGGTAATAATAAAGTGAGCCCGAAGGGGTGGCATAGTTGGTTAAAGGATTTGGGTTCATCCCATGTAGGTATCGAGATAGATTCTCTTCACCTTAGTTTGAAGGTTGTCTCATTGTTCGGGCCAATAATCAACTCCCAAAGGACTAGTCTTGCCTCAGCTCGCCTCCTCCTCCCCAAAAACCTAGAATAAAAGTAAGACCATGATAAGGGTGGTTGAGTTCATTGGGCTAAGTCGCAAGGCCTACGCGAAACACAAAGTCGTGGTTTGCGAATACCTCTGAGTTACCAAATAATAATAATAAAGTGATGATTAATGTAAGTTTTATTAGAAACTAATAAGGTCATAAGGATAAGGATAAGGATAAGAAGGATAGGTGATAATAGATCATTTTTATGCACAAAGATGGTAGTATATAAGTGCCTTGAATATACTCATATGTAAGATATATGTATGGAATGAAAAGGGTGTATAGAGGTGCAAATGGTAATACAAAATTATAGGGAAGGATTTGGAACAAAAATTGACTAGTGTAGGGATTTTCATAAATAATTAAAGGAACTAGTCAATGTGTAATCTAGGATTTCAATGGAAAAAATGGAGACTAGTGAATAAGGGAGAAATATATGAATGAAATATGCAATGATATAATACAGTAGATGTCAAATCATAGTAAACTAGAAGAAAAATATACGAATATATATTTAACTCAAGGGTTCAATCCTAGAATAGCCTATAGGGAAAATAAAAATAAATTGAATAGAAGAAGCAAGATGAATCAATTGAGTGGAGTATAGTTCCTTCAAAAATGAATTAATTTGGAGAGATGATATTTTCTTTGATTTTTCTTTTGGGTACTTTTAATTTTTACTTTGATTTTATTTGCATGTGCCTTTATTGTTCTTTTTCTTTTTTTGAAAAGGATGTCACCCCTAAAATCTAACCAAAGGTTAGGTCTTTGAGTATATGCATCATGCATGTAGATATCCAAGTTATGCTATTTCTTGGAAATAAATACAAAGATTAGTAAAGTAGAAAAATACTTTGAGGGGTGACCTCCAATAAAATGTATTCCATATTAAAAGTTACAATCCTTTGAGAAGCCTTCTCTTCTTTATTTATAGACATAAATATGTAGGGACACACCCTTCATCCTAATTAACTTGGACTAAGAGAATAACTAAAACAAATAAATGAAAATATTAGGATTAATCATGCCACTAGTGCTTAACCTTATTACATTTAGAAAGATAGAAAAATAGGGTCATAACTATAATATACATTTAATTTTAAAATGTAGACAAAAACAAGGGAAGAAAGAGGTGATCCACCCATAAGCATATAGAGATCACTAATGAGATTGAATATCAAAAAAGTAGGAGGAAAAAAAATCTTACCTAGACTTGATCATGAAAAACCTACATGGCATAAGGTAATGAATGATAGCTAGTAATAAGTATAAGGGAAAAGTGGAGCATGAAGGTCTCAAAGATCCAAGACTAACATAACTAGGTCAATGAACTTATCATGTTAATAAGAAGACCTCATAACAATAATAATGGTATGGAATAGGTAGGTAATGTGGTAGAAAGGTATATGTGGTGCATTAATAATATATAAAAAATATAGGGAATTATGTGGAACAACAAGTGACTAGTATAGGGCTTTTCATAAATAATTAAAGGAACTAGTCAATGTATAATCTAGGATTTCAATGGAAAAAATGGAGACTAGTAATAAGGTAGCAACATATGAAGGAAATGCGCAATCATATGCTATAGTAGATGTTCAATCATAGTCCATGTAAACTAGAAGAAAAAGATAAGAATACATCTTTAACTCAAGGGTTCAATCTTAAATATAGCCTATAGAGAAAATAAAAAAGAAAGGGAATAGAAACAAAATTATTCAATTAAGTGGAGCATATTTCTTTGAGAAAAGAATTAATTTATAGACTTCATATTTTATTTGATTTTTATTTTGGACACTTTGAATGGTTACTTTTATTTTATTTTCATGTGCGCATTTATTTTTCTTTTTTATTTTCTAGAAATAATGTCAACAATTTGAGGGGGTGACCTCCAATAATTAAAAAATAATAATATGAAATCAATATTGAAAGTTGTAGTACTTGGAGGGATCATTCTCTTCCTTAATAAATAAATTAAATTAATTTTTCCTAAGGAAATATAAAATAGATAAATAAAAATATTAGGGTTAAGTATGCCACTAGTGCTTAACCTTATTACATTTAGAAAGATAAAATATTAGGGGCATAACACAATTATAATATGCATTTAATTTTAAACTCTAGACAAAAAAAGGGGAAGAAAGGGGTGATCCACCCATAAGCATATAAAAATCATTAATGAGATTGAATATAAAAAAGATAGGAGGATAATTTTTTTTACCTAGACTTGATCATGAAAATCCTACATGGCATAGGGCATTGAATGGTAGCTAGCAATAAGTATGGTAAGGGAAAAGTGGAGCATGAAAGGATAAAAAATCCAATGAGATTATCATGTCAAGAGGAACACCTTGTAACAATAATAATGGTATGAAGTAGGTAGGTAATGTGGTAGAAAGGTATGTGTGACACATTAAGAATATATAAAAACTCTATGGAAGGATGTGGAATGACAAGTAACTAGTGTAGGGCTTTCCATAAATAATCAAAGGAACTAGTCAATGTGTAACCTAGGATTTCAATGGAAAATATATGGAGACTAATACATAAGGGAGCAACATATGAAGGAAATGTGCTATGATATGATATAGTAGATATCCAATCATAGTCCATGTAAACTAGAAGAAAAATTTAAGAATACATCTTTAACTCAAGGGTTCAATCCTAGAATATCCTATAGAGAAAATAAAAAGAAAGGGAATAGAAGAAGCAAGACAATTCAATTGAGTGGAGTATATTTCCTTGAAAAATTAATTAATTTGGAGAGTTGATATTTTCTTTGATTTTTCTTTTGGGTACTTTGAATTTTTACTTTGATTTGATTTGTATGTGCATTTGTTGTTGTTTTTCTTTTTTTGAAAGGATGTCACCCCCAAAGTATAACCAAAGGCTAGGCCTATGAGTGTTTACATCATGCATGTAGATGGCCAAGTCATTATGATATTTATTAGAAATAAATACAAAAAATAGAACTTTAATAGCAAAAAACTTTGATGGGGTAACCTCCAATAAAAATAATAATGATATGAGTTCAATATTAAAAGTCACAATGCTTTGGTGGAGCCTTCTCTTTCTTATCTATAGATGCAACTATGTAGGGATACACCCCTTCATCCTAATTAACTTAGCCTAAGGGAATAAATGAATATATTAAGCTTAAGCATACCACTTGTGCTTAATCTTATTATATTTAGAAAAATAGAATATTAGGGGCATAACACAATTAAAATATGCTAATTTGAAATTGTAGACACAAACAAGGGAAGGAAGGGGTGGTCCACTTATAAGCATATGGAAATCACTAATAAGATTAAATATAAAACATTTAGGAGTAAAAACAAGATTACCTAGACTTGATCATAAAAATCCTACATGGCATAGGGCAATGAATGGTAGCTAGTAATGAGTATGGTAAGGGAAAAGTGGATCATGAAGGGATCAAAGATCCAAGACTAACATAACTAGGTCAATGAACTTACCATGTTAAGAGGAACACCTCATAACAATAATAATGGTATGGAGTAGGTAGGTAATGTGGTAGAAAGGTATGTGTGGTGCATTAAGAATATATAATAAGATAATGTTAACAAGGTCCTCACTATTCATAGTGTATAAGCTAGGGATATCATTGTATGAATATTCCACTATATTTTATGATCTTGGAGTGTGTAGGAGCAAATAATGTAGAATAAGGGATTAGATGATCAAGAGACATAAAGGTAAGGTGTAGAATGATAGTAAGGAGAGATATTGGCATGATGTGATAATAAGCATAAGAAAGAAGTGAATGACATACACATATAGATAAGATTAAAGTATAAAAGGAGTAATAGATAGCTATGATTTAGGGATGGTGTGATAAATATGAAAAATAGAACATAGAGTGAGCAAGACAAGGGTACATAAAAAGGTGAAAGGGGATTCAATTTTGATAATTCTAAGGCATGGGAAAAGTGAAAAGAAAACACAATACATGCCATATAAATGGAGCTTATCTTAATAATATATGAATTATATTAACTATAATAAAGGGATAATTGTTCTCTTTTTATTTAGGTGATATCTTAAATGAAGAAGAAAAATGAGTAAAATATCACAAAGTCTAATGAGGAGTAATGTATAATAAATATGTCAATCTTGGGTCACCATGAAAAGGGATGGTGAGTCCTTAATACTTTACATCATCCCCAAGATAATGAGAAAATAACAAAGATAGGAAAAATAAAATAAATAAGCATGACATATGATAGGGGACAACATATAGAGGAAAATATTAAAGACTAAACATGGTAATGTAAGTCACTATAAATAAGTGAAATAAATAGGCACATTGATGAAAATACAACATTCACTACAACACATAGAGGAAAACAAAAGAGAAGTAATAATATAAATGTCATATGGGATGAAAAATGGAGTAAAAGCATAAAATAATACATCATAACATCAAATGTTTCCCCCTAAGAGTGCACATAATATCTCACCCACATACATAGGGGAACACACATACTAAGGTAATTATAGGGTAAGGGAGAAAATAGGTATAATGCAAGAGAATAAATAAATAGGCACCTAAGGACCACTAGGGGTGGAATCTTTTCATCCATAAGCTCATCATATAAAAGGTATATATCAACAAAATAATTTGTGTTAATATTATGGTGGTTAAAATAAATGGCAAGGGGTGGGAAGTTGGTAATGGTGTTAAGCATAGTGCATATGGTAGGAATGGTATGAAGGGAGGGTGGAGGTTTAACAATAGTGGTCATGAGGGAATCCATGGAAGAAAGGTAGAATAATGGAAAGCAACTCTAATTTGGGTGTTAATATCTCATCATTAATCATGTCATAAGAAGAAGTTGAGGTAATGGGATAATGGAAGATATGATTGAAGTGACAAGGGTTAGAGCTAGTGGTAAGGTAACTAGAGTGTAAGTGGATGTTAAAGTATGATGAGAATATTTAGGTCAGCTAAGTGATTGATGACCTAATTTTTTTCCAATATATGGGAGGGAGTAATTATATTTTGTGCTTGGTTTTGGATGGAGTAATTTGATAGTGAGTGAAAGATTACAAATTATAATAATATGAAGGGATAGGTTGAGGTGGCTTAGGGGGAATTGTAAGGGATGAGGATGTTGGCTTTGAGTTGTTTATTGTGGTTGTTTGTCCTTGATATAAAAACAAATTTTGGTGGTGTAGACAGTTGATCGATTCAACTCTTAGTACATATTGATTGGATTGGGTATTACATGATACATAACTACTGGTCATTCATGTCTTGATCATAATGCATTGACATCATGAAGGTATATATCTCATACATGTTCTTTGACATTGGTATCTTGACACACAGTTCAATTGATTTTGGCATACTATTGTTTGGTTGGCACATTGATCTTGGATTATGGCATATACAATTTTGGCACACTTGGTTTTGGCATTCTTGTCTCAGTTTTTGGCATTCAGTATCTTGTTCATGAATAGCATTATGATGCAGATTTACTTTTAGTTCTATATTATTGTGGTACTAAACTTGCTGACTCCATGTGCAAATTGTCTTGCATATACAGGCACGTTGAGTTATGGCATTGGATTTTAGGTGATATCATTTTTTTGGTTGATCATTATATTGTTTTGATGAGACATATAGGTGATGAAAAATGAGAAATATAGGTGATGACATTTTAGTGAAGATATATTTGTGTTTCAGATTTCATGATCACATCTTTATGCTCAATCGGTTTATCAAATTGCATTTATATGCATACAAAATTCATGCATTTCTTGGTGCTTACATGATAAGGTGAAAGTTATTGTTTCACTAGCACACATTATCTTGTGCTCAAGCTTCACTTTCATATCATTACTCTACTTTGGTATATTTTTTAAGGGCTTCAAGGCTTATGAGAATATTCAATTATTTATACTTGACACCATACATGGTATTGGGCACTAAAGTGATATGTTTTTTGAAAAACAAAGGAAATCGGGCTCTAAAGAAAGAAAAAGAAAACCTAAGGAATATAACATTGGGTTATCATATTACATATGAAATTTGATTATTATTGGGCTTACCATATCATATAGCACATGACATATAGTATCAACCTTATTATCAGACTTATTATTTGGTTGTCAATCTTGTCACATTTTATTTACATTGGAATATTGTGAGTTGTTGATTTGGCAGTGACATCATCATTATGGGTTGACTTGGCAGACAATATAGTGGTTGTTAGCAGACTTCAAATGATATGGAATATCATTACATGTAGATTTGATATCATTATTCACTTGAGTTTAGTATTTGATGGAGTGAAGGAATAGGGAAAAATGAGTTCTTGTAGTTATCATTTTGCTGAAGGCAAAACCCTAGCTGCCTGGAGCCGACATAGAAAAGAGAAGGAATGGAAGCTTGAAGCGTGGATGGTCAGTTAGTTAGAAGCTTTGTAAGCATAATACATTTTGTTCTTTTTTTTATTCATAAAAAGGTAACATTGAGCCTTATCCACCCAGAGTAAAATCAATTATTGGTGTTCTTTCAAATCTAGAAATGGTGATTAAAGAATAACAAAGAACTTGTTTCAAGATTTAGTTTTTTTTGCATCAAAACAAAGAAATTGTTGGGAAATTAGTTAAATGTTTGAAAGTACTTTTCTCATTTCTCATTTCTTTTAATAGAGGTTTTGTTTTTAATCAATTTTTTTTTGAAATCTTAATGGAATTTGATGTATGTAACCCTAAATGCATTTTGTAGCCTTGAGAAATAGTTTGAGAAAGCTGGTTGATTAATGAATAAAGACTCATTGTTCAGAAATGGTTATAAAAATATTCTTCAATTATTGTAATCCTTTTTAACTGAATTACATTGTATAAATTCACGGATTTAAGCCATTGTTCGTATGGGAAAAGAGAAAATATGTATGGCTGAGAACACGGGTTCTTGAGCACATAATAGATTGTTATTATAGTGAAATCATTTGTATTTGAAATGGAAAAAGAGAGAGTTTAAAGAGGTTTACATCTTTGATTTGATTACAAAGATTTGAGTTGGGAATTATTGTAAAATCATTTGTGTATCCTATTGTAATTTTGTAACTATAGATAGTCATTACAGTTATAAGGTTCTAATAGGTTGCAATACCTTGAGTTTTTGATGAAGTTGGTGCTTCAGAAAAGTAATTGGAGTTGGTGCTCCACATTGTAACAGAGTTGGTGCTCCACATTGTAATAGAGTTGGTGCTCTTTTGAATGAATAAAAGGATCAGCTTGCGAGTGGTTTTTTATACCCCAAGAGGGTTTTTCCACTCAGGAAATCTTTGTGTTATGTGATGTTATTTTTGTCTCTCATTCTATTTCATGTTAGTGTTCTCTTTCAGTTGGTTAATGCTTTGATACTTTAAGTTTGTTCAAAATATTAATGTCAATTTATTTAAGTCTGTATACAAAGTAATTTGTGCAAATCTGGTCATTAAAATCTTTCTTTAAAGTAAGTTAAAGTCTGCATTGAGTAAAGTTGAAGTTCTATTTCAAAAAGCATTAATAAAGTTGGTCATAATTTGATAGAACAATACTACATGGTGATTTTAACATGAATTGATTCTCTTGCATATCTTCCTACATAGTTTAAGTGTTCATGTGTTTGGTTAAATCTTCCACATTGTTTCAAGGTCAAATTTAAATTTTTGCTTTCAAAGTCAAAAGTCAAAAATTATCACTTTGATTCACCCCCCCTCTTAGACTGAATCCAATTCCAACAAAGGATGACCGAGAGGAGAAATAAGGGGTTGGGAAATTGATGCAGGAGCATCTAGTGGTGTAAGGGAAATCTTGCATCACCCAACAATATTATATTTTCATTTTGTTTTAGTTTTCTTTAGTTGTTTTGAGGCCCATGGTGATATATGCAATCTTTGGGATAGTCAAGAGTTTGAAACAAAAAAAAATAATCACCTACTATTTTTAGTAATTCAACCTATTTAGGTTTTGATGGACATGAAAATTGACCCCGAGGAGTGAAATTGAAAAATAAAATTATTGGTGAATGAATCATCTCAAAATCATATACCGTTTGGAAGATATTAAATATTTCATCCCAAGGAATTTCTCCAATGAAGTTTCAAACTCAAAATTGAGGACCTTAGAAGCCCAAAAATAGGGTGAAAAGTGTAGTTCTTATAGATCTAGCAAAAGCATGTTGTAGATCTCTTCATAAGCTTTCCAACAATATATTACAATTGAAAATCCGATGGTTGGATAAAAAGTTCTAAACCTAAAAAGTTGTATCTAAAAATAAAATAAAAAATCTTCTAGAGAAGGAAAATGGATGGTGGAATTTTTGGTGCCAAAATAGGGTTACACCTTCTAGAGTATTCTAAGGTAGTTACACTTCTAGGATAAAGGTAGAGAACATGGGTTATAGAAAGGGGCTCTAGTAGTGTAGATCATGGTTTTGGCTTGTAAATTTTTGTAATGAGAAGGCCCATGTGGCTATAGTATGTTATTTTTTCCAAGTATTTTAATTTCACCCCATCAAGATAATAGAAAGCAAGTATTTCTTTATGCATTTCTTGTTTACTTCTCTTGTTTTGCTATGTGTGTGATTTTATAAGGGGAGTACCCTTCATCAATAATAATGGGCTGAGTAGAAGGAGTGGGCAACAAGGTGGAAGTGTAGAAGCATCTACAATAATAGAAGAATGTAGTGAATGAGGGTAGGTTTAAGATATAAATAGATGATTGGTAAAGGTTAGAGAGTTCTGAGGGGATGTTGGCAAAGGATTAGGTAAAAAATAAAAGAGTTGGAGGAGGGCCATGTCAAGATGGGGGAAGAAAATCAAATCAAGCCCTAGATCATGATGGAAGATAAAGGCTATCATTTCTAGGTTGGTTTCTTTATTTTGTAGGAATGAGAGGAGGGAAAAAGGAGGTTTTTGGGTTGAGTGGAAGAAATAGATGAAAGATGCCACAACTATCATAACCTTTTTATGGTTTAAGAAACAATATTTTAGGTATGAGAGAATGAGTGGTTAAGGAAGGATCATCAACATGGTAGTGAGCCTATTTATCCACATACATTTTATATAAGTCATACATTCATGTCGCATAAAATTTGGTTTTTTAATAAAGTGGATTATGGTAAAATATTCATTGGTACAAATAGTTTTAAACATACCAAGGGATAGGGACAACTATATAATTATGAATGAATTTGAGGTATTAGTGAAGATTGAATGGACAATTTAGTATTTATCTAACCATAGACAACAAAGAAGAATATGGAAATAATCTAAAAAGTAATGATATAGCCAAGGATGAGAGCATCTTTTTGACCTAAATGAATTGGAAAGATAACACAACCTAGGGTTTTGATATATATATTTTATATAACACTTTAATGTCAACTTAAATGCAACATAAAATTCTTGATGTGTGTGGGTATTGAGAAGGTATTATTTCATTGTGATGTTAAATGGGAAAGTGGGATATATGATGATTCCCTCTTAATGGCAATGGTTTATAGCGTCATTGATATATAACAACCATGTTTCTTGCACAACATGCCTTAAATTTATTGAGAAAATTCAAGGATCCCTTTTTGAGTTTATAATGATTTTTAAAATTATTTAATTTAATTTTTATGTGTGTGCCCTTGTTTTAGTCTACAAACTATTAATTTCCCTTGTTGGGTGTGAAATCATTGCTCACACTTCTAGAGGGATCTAACCACTTCAAGGATAGGGATATGTCATTCCTGAAGGT
The DNA here is from genome assembly GCA_007258455.2 of Sequoia sempervirens. Taxonomy (NCBI): domain Eukaryota; kingdom Viridiplantae; phylum Streptophyta; class Pinopsida; order Cupressales; family Cupressaceae; genus Sequoia; species Sequoia sempervirens. The sequence goes on from VDFB02122940.1 coordinate 82,304, forward strand.
GGAGAGACCAACTGATCAATAAACCTAATGAGTGATGACAAAATAATTGTTAAGGTTGGATAATCCCTCCTTCAATTTGAGCTTAGATAGACCCAATAAAATGTTACTAAAGGTGATCATTAGCAAGATTTATTCACAATTGAAGGTATGCAAATAGGAAAATTTATAGTAGTATCTAGTGTACACATGACCCCAAAATTTGTCATTAGAATAAGGAATAACCTACTACAAATATAACCTCTATTAATTTGATAAAGGAATCATTGCAAACTATAATATGTGGGTATGTAGGAAATAATTCTCTTAACGTGAAATCCTTCAATGCTTCTTGTATATTTTTCCTTAGTTAAAATGTTAAACCATGAAATGCATACTCCTAAACTACTGGTGAATTATTTTTCTCATTTTAAGGTGCATGGAGGGTTAAAAACTTCTAGGATTGTGCCTTTTATTGGGTTATAGTCACAATTACTATCTAAGACACAACACATAGAAATGACAAAAGAGGTGATATTTAATAATTGAACATGCTTAACAATCACTCTCAAAACTTCTAAAAATCCATATGCGGGTAAGTGCACCAAGATGGTCGCACTTTTGTGGCCACAAAAGTGAAAAATGAGACATAACATGTTCGCGTTATAACGCGAACACGTTATGGCTTTTTAAAAGCAAAAAAAAAAGTGAACATTCTTCATTTGCTTTTTACTGGTTTTCATCTCCACCCGCGGCCAAAAACCCTGCATTACACGCTCGCGTTGTTGAGGAGGTGATTTCTTCACATTTGATCAACTTGAGTTCGATTTTCTTCACAAATATGGCACCACGATGATGAAGAGATGCAAGAGGTAAGTTTTGTTTGGTATTTGTAATGATTTTTTTTGTTTTAAATTGATTTTGTTTGTTTTAGTTTAGAAATGAATGATTTTTTTTTAATTTGTAGGAAATCCTCAACAAGAGGAGGAAAATCCTCAACCAAATCAACCTCAACAAAATCAACCTCCCCACCATTCTCTCAATACCCTCCTGCACTCAAGAAAATTTGAGGAGTGAAATTGAAAACAATAAAAAAGAAGTTGAGGATCTTATTAGTAGGTTGAGTGATCAAAATTCTTCAACCACATAAAGGATACATCTAGCAGATTCATTAAAGGATTTGTTAAAAAATGTGGATGCAATTACCCAACAAATATCTGGATGGCAAAATAGGAGGCAAACATCGAGGGCATATTATGCAGATAAATTATCATATAAACAAGTTAAAGATTTAAAGATTACTAAAGGCGATTTGTGCTCTCTATTCACTGACCCTAGAACAAATCAAAATCTCACCCTCAATGCAAAGAGGTTTCCTATCCATTAGTGCCACCACCTAGAGATTAGGAACCATTTTTATGACAGATGGTATATGGTCTTTGATTACCCACCGTGCAATAACTGTGAAGTCCCCCCAATATTTTCTTAGGAAATTATATGTGAGTTTGTATTGAACCAAATCAATTATTTTGATATGGAGTTTAGGGGAGAGGTGGGGGTCGCACAGGATAGGCCTAGTGCACAGCCGATCCTACACATAGTGGAGACGACCTCTCGCTAGGCCGCCTCGTGAGCGATTGCAAGGCCGATAGTTGCAAAGAGAGCTGGATGTAGAGACTTTGCAGGCGATCACATCCTTGACTCGGAGTGTCATCCACCACACTAGCCCCATTGTACAACGCAATCCAGGGGAGTCTTCAGGTGGTGGCCTTCGAGGCCATGTGTGTCGATCTTGCGGAGCCACTTGTTCGTATGACCCTACCGGTCCTCAAGAGGGTGCTACACAGGATCCATATACTTCTACGCAGCCTGATCCATATGCATCTATGGTGATGGAGAGGGCGGCTGACATTCTGCATGATGCATATGGTATTGACAGTCAGGTAAAATTGAACATGTTCATTGAATTTAGTTTATTAAATTTTAATTGTCAAATGCAAGATTAACTAATTTAGTTTTATTATTTTAATAAAATTGTAGGGTCACAGTGTTGACCCTAGGTACACCAGTCAATCTACTTATTTTTGCAATACACCTATCAGTGGGGTATGTAAAGTTAATAAACAATTATAAATTGATTACATATGTTAATAGCATTTTTTACGAATGGTATTTTAATATGTGATTTTGGATGCTGAATGTATGTTGTTGGAGGTTTCCTAAGGAGCCTCGAAAGCAGTAGATTTGATCAAACTTTCAATCGAGGTAATATAGAATAAAGAGAATCCTAAAGTTAATGAATTCTAAGTTTAATCTAAATTTGTGTATATATAGTCATAAGAGTATATGGGTTCACTAGGTTATTATTTGAAATCTTTTAAGAATGGTCGTACCATGATTGTTTGTCTTAGAATTCCTACACTAGCAAGATATATATAATAAAAATTTAACATGGAACTGACAAAGGTAGAGCTACATTCTACTCCATCCTATATATTTTTTTGTGATGTCAACGTAACCAAGAATAAGACGATGGATGTCCTACATGATGTCAATGTAACCAAAAATAAAATTTCTATCCTCGACCCTATCTATCAGCTAAGACTCCTTCAATATCTCCTAGACGCTTGGAGATGCTTAAGACTAGGTCAAAATACCCTATATTCTCTTCATTTGTTGCATAGCTCATCAAGTTTCCCTATATGTTCTCTAACTAATCATGATTGCATGGAAAGAAGTTATAATTACTCATTAAACTCTCAACTATTGGGGCCTCCTCAAACTTTCCCATAGGATGTGGAAAATGCTTAGAAATGATTAAATTCCCTAATAGGGTGAGATCTTTAGGAAAACATTTGACACTAATTTGATCCATTGAATTCTTCTTCATTCTTATATATTCCCTCAAACATACCTTGCAATAATTCTCTATCATAACCTAAATCTACTACATTCATGTCCCTTGTTAGCTAGCATGTAGGTGACATAGTATGGTCCATGAATTTTTATGTCTTCTTTTTCATTTTTCTATACGTACCTTCTTTTTATCCTCACTACTAATGCCCTCACATAAAAAGAAAAGAAAAACATTACTTTTTCATCTAAGGCCCTAAGGTTTTAAACCCCTTTAGATGCAAGGATTCAAAGCACATCAACCATGTGGTACAAAATGAATAAATCCTGCAAAGACGCATTTGTAGCAATGAAAGAGTTTGAAAGGTAGAGAGAGCTACACCGGTGACTCAAGAGAAACTTCAGCTTTCAAAAACAAAGCCAATTAGGCTAGTAGACATGTGGATCAGGACAACATTTGGTGGAAGAGGAAGAAAGATGACTAGAACTCTGGAGGCCCACCATACTGGATTTTGATATTCAACCATGAGAGCAGAAGAGAGAGCTGATATCATGTATCAAAACATTAAGCATGCATTCTTCCAGCCAATGGATAAGGAGATGATTACTTTTCTTAATTTTCATTTGCATAACCATATCACAGTGTGGGAACCAAGAAGAGAAAGAATGTTCAGTTTTATGTGGAGGTAATGGATGTGGTCCAAAATTTAGGAGGGGAAAGAATGTCAATGTATGATCTTGATGAATGATAGAAGAGGGTTGGCCTTTACAAACTAGGGCACTCTAGTCATGAGTAGGGACCTATAGGTTAGATTGGTGAAGCAAAGCACCAAGGAGGTCTTACAAGGAAAGGCCTAGAGCAAGTACATACAAGGAAAGGCTCTTGCCTGCCTACTCCTCTTCCTCTATTTGAACCTCCTTGAGGTCCTCTACCCCGGTTATGTCCACCTCTTGTAGATGTTTCACCTCCATGCTCTATGATTTTTGACTCTCCTTGGTTTCTTTGGTCATTGCTTCTACCTTGGTAGCCACCATGCTGTCCTCTTTGATCTCTTCCTTTGCCTTTTCCCTTGGAAGTCTGATCTTGCTTCCTCTTACTCCTCTCTTCAATCTTTAATGCCAATTGATAACATTGGTGCACTATTTTGGGGCTTAAGAGAACCATCTCCTCTTGAATGTTCCACTTCAAAAACCATTGGAGATAATTTTGCCACCTTGATACTTTCATCCTTCCGTGACATTGGACCTCATGCAAACTCTTCTTTGAAACTCCTCAAGATAGGAACTCATCTCTCTGATCTCTTTGCCTCAAACTCTGCCTCCTCTTATGCAACCTAATTTCATAGTCTTTAGGTAGGTATGTTTTTCACCTTGCAACCATTCCCTTCCAAGTAGAGATAGGTTGCTTGCCTTCCTTCTCCCTCTCTATCTACATTAATTTCCACCAAGTTAAGGTAGAACCTCTTAGTATTGATTTAGCCACCTTTACCTTTTGTGCTTCAGTGACTCCATCACACTCAAAATGGTTTTCCATTCCCTCTATCCAATCCATAACTAAATCAGCTTCCATCTTTCCACTAAAAAATGGTACTCCTTCAAGTGTTTTTCCACTCAAAGCCTTCTCAATGCTTTCAAGAAGGGATCCTCCTTCAATATAGGGTCAGTCCAGTGGATTCTATCCTCCTTTTGCAACCTCTTTTCTTTTTGCTATTCTTCCATCAAACCGCGATAACATCTCGCTGCTTGCTCAAGTTGGTCTAACTTTTCTCTCTCATCATTCTATTGTCTTCGCTTATTTTCAACCCTCTTGGCCGACTCTCAAAGATTTGTCACCATGATGCTAGAACCACTAGACTCTCTTTCTTTCACATACAAGATCAATCCCAAATCATTTGCTTGCTCTAATACCAATCTAATAGGGAGAGGGGTTGGAGGAATCAATCACTGATTCCTACTCTAGGCCTTTCCTTGTAAGAACTCCTTGGTGCTTTGCTTCACCAATCTAACCTATAGGTCCCTACTCATGACTAGGTGCCCCTGGTTTGTCTGACCAACCCCTCTTCTATCACAAACTCCAACCACCAAGTCCACCTTGGTTCATTGCCACAACTCTTCCTTAGCCTTTACACTATACTAAAGACCAATCTTCCTCAACACTCCATCAACTCTTGCAGGGGTAGTGATAAGTCTTAAAAGGCTTCAAACTATCCTCCAAAGGTGTTTTAACAACCTCCAAGACTTCAACTTCCCATCACTCTCACCAATCCTTTAGCTAGGGTTTGAAAGGCTAGTAGCCCTTAAGCCCCTATTAGGTCTCCTTCACCTACAAAATAGGTTAGAACTCAAAAATCTCAAAAGACTTCCTAATTTTTTCCAAGGCCTTGGTTCATATGGACAACACTCAGATTTTAGGTCTCAAAATTCTCCACTATCCATTGCATAAAGCTCAAAACATGAAATGGAGCAAAACTAGGTTTTAAGCCTTCACTTGATAGTTAGCAAACTTCCAATTTGTTTACACACCAAAATGGAGAGATGGAGCCTCCTCCTCCCTTCATGTAGTAACAAGGTAACACATGATGTTCACTATCCATTTCCTTTAGATGCAAGGGATTCAAAGCAATAATTTCAACTATGTGGGCTTAATTTATATCATAAGTTGTACCATGATGTTCACTATGCATTCTACTGGATATCGGGAATGTGCCATCGCTTGTCATTGATCACCATCATATTCTCCTTTTCATGATTATTTTCTCATCATCTTTGGTATAAACACTTGAATATTATATTGAACTCAATTGAGGAATCTTAAAAATCATAATGATAGGCCAAAGAAAGAATATTCAGTCTTTTCATGGTAAAAAGAGACCTCAATTTAATCACTGTCATCCTCAAAAGGTTAATTCCATTGTCAAACATTTATTGCATATCTTAAACTATGATAAGCGTTTAATAAGGGTTTTGAAGAATAGGCCCTTGACAAGTTAGCTCCATCATTTTTTATTGTCATTGTATCTTTATTTAGCTCTTACTCCATTCCTTGCAACAGTGATACTTAGATTTGTCATACTTAACTCAGTTCGCTACTATCAAAGTGCCTTTTGACTTGATCATCTCTTCTTCTCATATTGGTTGTCATATTTTACATTGTGTTTTGACGCTTTTTCACTTAAAATTTATCCTCAAGGGTCTTTTGTTTTTCAATGTGATTGTCACAGGTTATTACTTTTTAAAAAATTGATAATCATATTGTTGCTTACGTTGCATTACACATCATTCAAACTCAAAGCATTACTTCAAATTCAATAACTATTTTGTGATTGAATAATTTGTTGTTTTATTTTCAGATGTTGGTGACAGAAACACCGCCCAACGTAACAAGGGCAATGGATATTGGTGTTTCTATTGCAATAGAATCCTCGATGGCTCTGATAGGGGAGGTATGAGGCAAATTACTAAATTTCAATTTACATTCGTTGTTATAGATGAACTAGTTCTAGTGAAAAATCGCAAACCATTATTGATTCTGTGAGTTTAATTTCATTTGGATGGTTTATATAGGCCTCGAGACACCAGCATTACGCAGTAAATATTTCCTCGAGGAGCATGATCGTCGATGGTCAGAAGTGATTAAATTTTGTTAAATATATATTAATTTTATAATGTAATTTCTATATATTAATGTTTTACTTCTTATTGTAATAGTTGAAACTTGACTAGAGCTAAATCATAGGAGGAGCAGAGGGAGCACCCTCAACAAACCGTGATGATGATCGCCATCGGGTTGGCCAAGAAAGGGAAAGAAAATTGTATTTGAACCAGAGCATGGAGAGAAATGAATTTGAATGTAGAGCCCTTTGTTGTATGCCTACATGGAAATTTTCTACATATTTTGTATTCGATATGTTTGACATTGTATGCCTATATGGCATTCTCGTAAGCCTATATGGCTTTTTTGTAACTATATTTTATACTTATATTGACATATATTGATGTACATACGTACATGGCTATTTGATTAATACAAATCTTTTTTATTGATGGTGTCCATATTTGCATTATAAATTAATGGGTCAATAGATATGAGTTACATGTATTCAAGTGTATACTTTACAACTTACGCACATATACTTTTTGACTTATGTTGAAACATCTAAAAGTGTGAAAATTTGTGTTTGGAAGTCAAACGTAAGCCAATTTTGCAATTCTCGGTTCTTGCATACTCGATCTTATGGACTTATTCCTTCCTAGCACATATTGTGAATATTTCTCATTTGGTGCAGAAGACAAA
>VDFB02122941.1:0-18068 GCA_007258455.2 Sequoia sempervirens
CAAACTTCACAATATATATATCTTCAAATCTATCAACAATAACAAGGAAAAGTAAGAAAATAAATCCAAAAACGCTTCTCATGCAAAGCATCATCTCAAAGTGAGAAGCTAACTTTAGATGATGGAAATTCCTCCATCCTCCGGTGCGACTAGCCTCCAATGTGACTCTGTTATAGTTTATCCATTTGATATCTTAGATGATTCTTTTGAGGCCTCATTAGATGTTGCAAAGATATCCCCAATTTGAATGCCATTTATAATTTTCTTATTTCTAATGTAATGGTTCTTGATATAGTCAAATAGCAATCCCCTCTTTGGATTTGGCTTCTCCAAAAGTAATTCAAATATCATCATAAATTCACTCTCTTTAACACCAACAGTAAGAAAATAAATTTATTTGAACTTCATGCTATTCATTTCACTTCTTGCAAAGAAAATATCCCCTTTTCTTACTAGGTGATAATCTTTCAACAAATAAGGCTTTAAATAGGCATCGAACAAATTCCTAGTAACACTCTTGATGATATTAACAATGGGGAGAATATGAAGATATTTACCATATTTAATATCAAGACGTTCGCGAACAGTAACCACATCTCCCGTATAAATCATCAACATACTAGTGCAGGCTAGGCATACATAAGATTGAACTTGTAATCAATGTGAGAGAAGACCTTAACAATGTACCTTTGGAGACTTAGGCTATACTACAATGTCGCACTATGGGTGAGAATGTTATCAATATACACCCAAGTTTTTCTTCATTCACTATTATGAATTCTTTAGATATAACACTCAACTGGTCCAGTGAGTAAGGATTCACGTTTACGAGACCCAATACCATTATTTAGAACAAACCTCTTTCAATCTAGCATATCACTATTTAATTGTATATCTGTGCAGAATGTACTTAATGGATTTGTTTGGTAAAGAGAAGGTACATTAAAACCGACAATGATGTCAACAAACAAAAGGGCCTCACAATCAATTTTTGTGTGTACTTCTATTGGAGACCTGTATTCATGGATGATGAACACGAACTACGACCACTGCGTCAAGTTGCATCATCTCTTCCTCCACACGGCTCATGATCTTGGATGCCTCTCACACCATGTTGGAAAGATGTTCAATATAAGATGAACATTGTAATCCAATGCAGATTCTACTTTCAAACTGTTCCCTTCAATATCTGCTCACCACCATAACTCTTCTTCAGACTTCACTATCGGCTCATACCCAATCTTCATGCCTCCATTCTCATCTTTTCATCACGCACAGGGACAGTTGTGAATCTGATACCATATGTGAGTAAAATGTATAAAACTTAATTGTCCATTATTCGAGTGAAACATCTACATATATGTGGCATAGAGGAAGCAGTTGAACAAAGGTTGAATGGAGACGGTTGAGTGAAACAGTTACATCGATTAACTGTATACACACTCGCTAGTTACACCTGCCACATACAATGTAATATAATATATAATTAATTATGCCAACAAGATTGTTATTCCTTATTTGGGCCCTACGTGCCTATCCTATACTAGGCCTGTGTGCCACCTTGCTAAGTGTACTCTCTTGTTTTTTTAATGTTTTGAACTGTTTCCTTTTGTTGTTTCTAGGTTTTTTGTGGACTTAATTATGGTTTGAACTCTGGGCTGGTTGGCCTATTTTATGGTTGATGTTTTGTGGTTGGTTTTGTTGGTTTCGTGGCTTGTTTTTCGTTGCTATTTTGTATGGGATCAGGGTCCTAACCCTGATTTTTTAATCAAAAACAAAATGAAGTGCTTATCCATAAAATCTCAAAAAAGAAAAAGAAGCTACAACATTTTGAATCTAGTTTATAAGATACTCTTTTTTGAATAATTTTTAATTTATTTAATAAAAAACACATATTTTAAAGAGTGATAGCTTAAAATTATAGTAAAACATAAAGAGTGATGGTGATTTCATCAAGACCTTTTTTAGAGTATATAGATAAATTGATTCTTAGTTTGACTTTATGAAAATATTAATGATTTTTTTACAAGCCCTAACTTGGTCAAAAACACATTTTTGAAGCATATGCATGCAAAATAATAGAGTGTACCCAAACTTTTGAATTTGAAAAATGAAATGTAAATTGAAAGCTATGATAAGGGATGGCATTCACCTTCTAATCCTATGTCTTGAATGGTGAGCTCATATGGATCCTTGGAAGGCCAATATTGATGCAAAGAGGCCTTGGATGAGTAAACCCATGTGTTTAAGTGCTCTAAAATCACATAGTGGCATAATGATAATTTTTCCCTATGTCCTTGTAGATTTCTAAGTATAGGTAGAAAATGGAACTAGGATGAACAAGCTAGAAACTATAAAATGATAGCTAGAAATGGATAGTTCATTATCTAAGGAGGATGTAAATATTCTTCTTGAGATATAATAGAACTAAGATAGTGAGGTATGTGGTAGATAATGGAGCTAATAGCCCCAAGAAATCTATAAATAGACATAAAAGCAAGCAATAATGAAGAAACAAGGATAAGGAGAACATACACACATAAAAATATGCTAATTTTTATGCTAAATAAAACATATTTAATTAAAGAAACATACTCTAAAAAATAAAAATAAAAATTATATTTAAAATGTTAAAATCTAATCACAAACAAAAAAAATCATGAATCCAACCTAATAATTGTATGCCAATAGAGTTAGATTTAAGATTGAAGGAGAAAATGGAAGTGTTACATAGGAGAAACACGCAAAGTGTTGCTTCTCTCATTAAAATATCCATCTAATTGATAATAACTGTGGATAAGGTCTAGTGTTAAGTATATTAAGGATAAATAGAGGCCTATCACAATTTAAAAAGGGGAAGATAACAAATAGAAAAGATTATTTACAATGTTGATGAGATAATCCATGAAAAATAATGAAAAATGGGATTATGAAATAATAGAGGGTAAATGGAAGGTGATAAAAAGATGTTAGGAGTAGGAAATAGAGTTACAAATTTATCAAAATTTAAAGAAGGTAGGTGGACACTTCAAATTCCATTTTTCTCCACTTCAAACAAAACCATTGTGTGTTACAAATAGGAATTTTTGAAATCAACCCATCAAATCTAAACCATCAAGGTTATGATGAAAGTCACCATGTTGGTCCTTATATGTCACATCGGTTTCATTATAATAGATTAAGCCAATAAATTTTGAAGAAAGGAAACTAGGGATCAACACATGAGGGAATGGAGATTTTTAGGCATACTAATAATGATTAAATAGGTGATCTAGGAACAAAAATACCAAGTGAATTGGATGACAAGTTAATCTATTTGATTCATGACATGGTGTGTATTTCTTGTTACATCGTCATTAAACTAGGATGTTAACCTATTGCAATAGCATACAAAAAATGGGTATATACAATTATCATCTTAAAAATTCAAAGTAGAACTATAAGACACATAGTTGTGTATAAGTGAATTAATTTCCTCACTATATCAATTCTAGTCTAGTTTTATTAGTATACTTTATTATGTTTCAACTATGTATTTTTCCTCTACAAGCCAAGAATGTATAGCCCCAACATAAATACATTTGATATCTTATATACCTTTCTTTATTATTAGTCAAACATCTATAACCCTAATGAACATTACCTAGGTCCCCCATTTTTATGTCTTTAAATTAGTTCATAATGATAATCAAAGGGGTTATAAACCACTAATAAAATTTTATCTTTATTTTTTTTGTTTTCATTTTTTTATATCAACTAGAAATCAAAATATCTTTGACAATAATATTTAATTGTAAATTTAAGTAGATGGTGTCTTTAGATATAACTCTTGAAACTTTATATTTCAAAAATTACACCCTACTAGTTAAGCATATCAAACTCAAAAGTAAAGTATAAATGGAAGGTAGGAATAAAAAGACCATAAAATATTTGGAACTTTGCTTAATGTATTTTTCACAATAGTAAATCCTATAGTGGTTAATCAGATTGTTTCAAGCCCATTCCCTAAAAAATATCATACATATACTATGGTTTCACTTCTATTATAATTAATAACACAATAAATTTCTAAAAATAAGCAAAAATAATTATTTACTATAAAATATAATCCTCAACGTACTAATAAATCTAAATGTTGTTACATAGGAAGAGAAGGAATCTGAAAGTAATGTTTTAACTATTACCCACTAACAAGAAAATAACTTTTCATTCCTTATAGATCCTTCAAATAGAAAATTGTTATCTCTAGAATTTTATCAATTTAATATAGCTTCAATCAAACAAAATAAAACTTCCCCATGTGTCATTTCTTTTATTTGGCCTTATCCCATTATAACACAAGATCAACAATGTTAAATGTCAAACCATTATTTCACTATCATTGGGTGCTAAGTGAAATGTTCTAATGTACCATCCCTCTTTTATTCTAGTTAAATTGGATTCAAATTTATCAAATGATTGCAAATGAGGTTGAATGAGTTGATAAATTGGAATTTTAGAGACATAGAAAAATTAGGTCTTTCCTATAAACTAAATGACCCTGGGAAGTTTTCATGTTAGTGTAATATTTTATTCACCTTGGATATGTTTTATCATAAGTTTGATTTTGTATAGTTTTATTAAGTTTACTTAGTGTAATGCCCTAAATTTGTACATGGAGCAAAAAATTAGCTAATTTGTTTTCTTTAAAAAAAACATGTTTGTGAATTCACTAAAGTATCATTAACTATGTTGAACATGGTGATGCACTATATGCATCATATGACATAAATATCACGTAACGTCATCAACAAATCACCTAAGAGAGAGGAGTAGGAAAACAAGAAATTATGGGTGCACAGAGTCCCTCGTGCGCACCCCAACTTGATAGGAAATCACCCTAGTGTATGAAGACACTACTATTCAATTTCTTGGATTTAAAACTATCACAGTTAATAAATGAGATAATATTGATGTGATAAATGGCATTGTAATGAGGATAAATAATAATGGTTACTGAGTTAAGCTAATGATCACATCCATACCACTCTTTTGATAAACAAGTATAGGACAAACATGAGTGAACACATAACTAATAGAAAAAGCTACATTGTTGATTTTTGGAGAGAGAGAGAGAGAGAGAGTATACCACCTTCGCTAACGATCACATCCATACCACTCCTTTGATAAACAAGTATAGGACAAACATCAATGAACACATAACTAACAGAAAAAACTACATTGTTCATTTTTCAATTATTATTTTGTTTGAAACTCCTCTCTCGAGATGAAGATATAGCATCGATATTAATAACATTATTGTCACATTTAATACTAACATTGTGATCCTAAAATTCATATTAATAATATTACTATTAAGTGCAATAGTAATATTTTTATTATTACTTTGAGAACTTAATGTTAATATTATGAATATTATTATCCAACATTATTGTTAAGACTATTATTAATAATTTTGGCATTATAAATATTAATAATATTAACAAATGTTATGTTAAGACGTTGCAACCCTAAGACTATGCTCACCCCCCCGCCCTCCTCCCTCCTCGCCCCTCTCCCCCCTCGCAACACCCCCAATGCCGAGGGCTAATTATTCCTAGGCGTTAATGTGTAAGGTGAAAAATAGTATTGTAAGTGTGAAGAAGAAACTACATACATCATATGTATAAATATTTGAACAAACTTTGTGTATTTATCCGAAGAATCGTTCTATGGCTAATTTTGAATGCGTATTAGGTCTCATATTATAAAGTGTAACTATGATAATAGTTCCCGGAAGCAAGTCTACTTGCAAATGTTAGATGTCGTCAAAATGTACATTAAATAAATGTTAGATGACACCAAAATGTACGTACTATGGCTAATTTTGAATGCGTATTAGGTCTCATATTATAAAATGTAACTATGATAATAGTTTCCGGAATCAAGTCTACTTGCAAATGTTGGATGGCACCAAAATGTACATTTTATTTAATCCCTATTAAATTATTTTTTTTAAAAACCCATTCACGCATAGTATTTGGGTATGACTAATGCTCGACTCCCAAGGTAAGTAGTCTCGTGAGGATGCAAAAACCAAAGAAAGAAATTTTAAAAAATAACTTCTCAGTCACATCGTGAGCCTGGGGTTATTTCCCTACGTTGATCGGACAAAACTTTAAACCATAGGGTATTGAGTTATCGTAAGTATATGGTACTCTGTGGTAGCGATACTCTCCAATATGGGGATTTAAAAAGAAAGGGACGAAACCCTAAAATCTGAGCAGTGAAATTCTAACGAGGAGCAAGTCTCGGCTTTGTCTATAGCGGCGACAATTTGCACTGATGGGAACGATGGGCATGCATGGGTGCATGGATACCCTTCATCGTTTCTCTCGCCGCGTACCAACACTGTCCGTGCAGCACTGCCAACTCTGTCCGTGCCAGGAGTGGAGTAAAAGATAACATAATACTTTATCTTTAAATTTTTTATTAAATATTTTTATATTTATTTTATTGTTTTCATTCAAAACTTTCAATATTTAACTATAATTTTAAAATTATAAAATATTTAAAATATTAATAAAATTTTATTTTCTCTTTTTTTTTTTATTAAATATTTTTATATTTATTTTATGTTTTTCATTCAAAACTTTCAATATTTAACTATAATTTTAAAATTATAAAAAATATTTAAAATATTAATAAAATTTTATTTTAAAGTAAAATATATATAAATACATAGTATAAAAAGTATTTACATTTTCAAAAAGAAATTATTAAATTAATTTAAATATTAAATTTTGATATTTTTAATATAAACTAATACTATAAATTTTAATAAAAAATAAGTTTTAATTTTTAATTTTTAAATTTTATTATGAAATATTTAAGATAAAATAAGATAGAAAGTAAAAACATTTAAAGTTAATATTAAATATTAGAATCTTGTATATATTGTTTCTATTAATTTATTTTAAATATTAGATGTTAATGTGTTTACTATAATTTGATATTTTTAATTTTTAATTTGAAAGACAATAAATCAACAAAGAATGTATTTAAGAATGTCATAATATAGATGTAATTTTGAAAATTATATATCTATACCTTTTGATTTATGTTTTAGATCTAAGATGATCAAATTATTGTTTATGCATTTCCTAACATAAAAGCCTTATTTAACCAAAGAAATCATAATTTAAAGAATAAAAAACAATATAATTAATTAATCTTTAAATGAATATTACTAATCAATACATAATCCAAATAAAATATTTTTAAATAAAAATATATATCTCTAATTTTTTTATTTTTAAAATCACTAACTAAAAGTAAAATTGAAGAGAAACCATTTTTTTTACACTTCAATAGACTTTTTTTAACAATTCAATACACTAGCATACATATATAAAATATTGATTTGAGTTAGGATTCAATTAGGATTAGGGCTAGGGTTTGTATTAGGGTTAAGGTTAGTGTCACTTTTAAATTAGGTTTATTGTAAAATAATGTTTACAATTAAATTAGGGTTAGGGTTAGTCTTATTATTACATTAGGATTAGTCTTTGTAATACATTAGAATTAGTCTAATGTTTTCATTATTATTAAAAATTCAGTTATAAAATAGTACTTTTTTGTAACAAATGTTCCTATCATTAAGCATATCTTTAATGAAATTTCATACCATCAATGTTGAACCCTACATCATAAACCCTAAACAATAGGATATAAACCCAACCCTAAGCCCTAAACTCTAAAAACTAAACCCTAAACCATAAAAACTTTAAAATTATATTAATCTATAAACCATAAACATTCAACCCTCCATCATAAACCGTAAAAACTATATTAATGTTAGGTTTTAGGTTTTAGGTTTTAGGTTTTAGGGTTTAGAGTATAGGGTTTAGAATATAGTTTTTTATGATGGAGGGTTGAATGTTTATGGTTTATAGATTAATATAATTTTAAAGTTTTTATGGTTTAGGGTTTAGTTTTTAGAGTTTAGGGCTTAGGGTTGGGTTTATATCCTATTGTTTAGGGTTTATGATGTAGGGTTCAACATTGATGGTATGAAATTTCATTAAAGATATGCTTAATGATAGGAACATTTGTTACAAAAAAGTACTATTTTATAACTGAATTTTTAATAATAATGAAAACATTAGACTAATTCTAATGTATTACAAAGACTAATCCTAATGTAATAATAAGACTAACCCTAACCCTAATTTAATTGTAAACATTATTTTACAATAAACCTAATTTAAAAGTGACAAACCCCCTAGCCCTAATCCTAATTGAATCCTAACTCAAATCAATATTTTATATATGTATGCTAGTGTATTGAATTGTTAAAAAAAGTCTATTGAAGTGTAAAAAAAATGGTTTCTCTTCAATTTTACTTTTAGTTAGTGATTTTAAAAATAAAAAAATTAGAGATATATATTTTTATTTAAAAATATTTTATTTGGATTATGTATTGATTAGTAATATTCATTTAAAGATTAATTAATTATATTGTTTTTTATTCTTTAAATTATGATTTCTTTGGTTAAATAAGGCTTTTATGTTAGGAAATGCATAAACAATAATTTGATCATCTTAGATCTAAAACATAAATCAAAAGGTATAGATATATAATTTTCAAAATTACATCTATATTATGACATTCTTAAATACATTCTTTGTTGATTTATTGTCTTTCAAATTAAAAATTAAAAATATCAAATTATAGTAAACACATTAACATCTAATATTTAAAATAAATTAATAGAAACAATATATACAAGATTCTAATATTTAATATTAACTTTAAATGTTTTTACTTTCTATCTTATTTTATCTTAAATATTTCATAATAAAATTTAAAAATTAAAAATTAAAACTTATTTTTTATTAAAATTTATAGTATTAGTTTATATTAAAAATATCAAAATTTAATATTTAAATTAATTTAATAATTTCTTTTTGAAAATGTAAATACTTTTTATACTATGTATTTATATATATTTTACTTTAAAATAAAATTTTATTAATATTTTAAATATTTTTTATAGGCTAATTTTAAAATTATAGTTAAATATTGAAAGTTTTGAATGAAAACAATAAAATAAATATAAAAATATTTAATAAAAAAAAAGAGATAAAGTATTATGTTATCTTTTACTCCACTCCTGGCACGGACAGAGTTGACAGTGCTGCACGGACAGTGTTGGTACGCGGCGAGAGAAAGGATGAAGGGTATCCATGCACCCATGCATGTCCATCGTTCCCATCAGTGCAAATTGTCGCCGCTATAGACAAGGCCGCAAGTCTCTAGCTATTTCTTCATAACACGTACCATTAAAAAGATAAAGAAAGGGAGGGAGTCACTACCGCACGAAAGCACCACGATCCCCTTTGTGCGTAATTCTTCCTAGCCATGGTAGGTTGTCCTATATAATGGTCGAAGCTTGAGCACGGCTTCCCTCAGCAGGATGGTGGTGCCGCTGAAGGAAAGAAATAGAGGAACGCATGCTCCAACGCCCACGCGATTTTAGGAAATGGCTATCCAAATTTACAATATAAACCGATACACCCGTGGAAAAATGAACTGCATCAAGATCGCCCATATTTGTCAATTGTAAAGGTGTCCGGAATTTGACGCCATCCCACACTACACAATTTTTTTGACGGTTTGTTCATTTAAATGCCTATCACTTTACGCTTTATGAAAAAATTAACTGTAAAAAAATTTAAATATCAATTTCAAACCTATCTAGAAATAATTATATAAAATTAAAATATTTAATCCTATTCAATTCATTATCTTTACCCCTCGGGCTAACACGAAGAGGAAGGTCCCTGCTTCTACACATATGGTTCAAATCCTCAAGCAGGGAATACAGGATATGAGTGAAGTTGAGGACACTGAGGAGTTTTTGAACATCATGGAGTAGTGTTGTTGTGGTCTTCTCTAGCTTTTTGGTGGTCCTTTTTTGGACCCTATTGTCTCTTTGTTGCTCTTATTTCTTTTTGGGATAACTGTCTGTTTTCTTAGACTTTTTTTGCTCTATCTTTGTATGTTTAAACTTTGTGGTTTCAGGTCCCTGTAAAACTGTTTTTTCCTTTTCAAAACTCATTATCTAAAATTTCAACATGCTCACCAACAAACACAAATGTTGTATTATCTTGAAAAATCAAAGCTCGAATCCCCTAAAAAAATGCTAAAAATAAATGCCATTGAAATTTTATAGTTTAATCCTTAAATTCATCTATCTAAAAACATAAATTATTTGTAAAAGCCAAATAAAATTTCAACATGCTCACTAATCACTAATCACTGTAAACAAAATACTGTAAAATAAATGCTGATGAAAAGTGAAAATTTGTGTTATGTTATTCATATGGATATCCTATATATATATTAAAAAAATGTAAAATTAAAAAATATTGATAATTAGAAATAAATGTAAAAATCTTAAATTTACTGTTACAATTAACAAGAAGTTTCTAAATTCTTATAGAAAATAAATCTTATTAAAATATTCAAAACGTTAAAAAACAATTATATTCTATTTTGAAAAGATTTTGAATTAATATATATATATATATATATATATATATATTTTTTATAGATGAGTGTTACCAGAAATGTGGGGGTAACTCCCGAGTACAATTTGCAAAGAACTTCCCTAACTCCATTCACTCTGCCTTAGAAAGCACTAATCCTACCCATTACAAGAAGGGCGTCCAAAAGCCTACCGGGATACACTCCGGCCACGCCAGAAAGCCAACCCAGACCATGAACATACAAAGAGACTAACTATACCTCCCTACCACCTAACCACCCAGGCATTGGTTCAGGATAGCCATCTGACCGCCCAGAACAGTCAGATGCCGAAGGCTATTCGTGCCAATCCAGGCCCTATCCGATTGCATGAATCGGGAGAAAGCAATCATATCATTATTTTTAACTCCAGCGCGAAACACCTCCCAAGCGTCCGCCATGAAACTCTTTGAAGCCTCTGCCGCATCTGCATCCAAATCCTCGTCCAACACTAAGTCAGGGTCAAAATAAGTTTTCAGAAAGCTCCCCCAGCCTTCCGCAGGAAGCTCCAACGTTGCATTGGCCACCGCGGCGATGTAGGAATCCGATACAATTCTATTCAGCCTCATTGCCACCCATTCCCTTGATTCGTGGACGTCCGCCAGAGCACCACAGATGTTCGCAAAGATCCTGCCGTCGCACCAGTGTTGGTGTTCTCCAAGCACCAAAGAAGAAATGGCCAAGCACGCACCCACCGCCATACCGTGCTGTTGAGAGAATAGGCGGGCGCACTGACTAGCCATAGACTCCTTCGCACACACACAGGCGACGCCGAACAAAAAGACCATGATCGCCGGAGGTTCTTGAGAGCCATGTGACTCCCGGGCGGAAGAAATTAATAGCCCACAAGAATGCCACTACGCCTCAAGGAGAGGTACAGACAAGGGTCCAAGCCGCATCAATCTGACAATGCAGCCTCCAAATCCGCCGGACTGGGCAACCAGAGATATGTGTGGGACAGGGCCGACAATCCAGAAATCGCTCGTACCGGGAGATCTCCAAAAGGACGCCAATGTGAAGTTAGATTGACGCACCCCAAAGCCCAAGAGTACCTTCCGCCAGCCGAAACCCATCCAACGCGGGGCCTGAGTCGACCCGTGAACGCATGCTAGGGTGTAGTTGTACCACCCTTCTCCACCTCAACCAAATCCAAGAGCCCGACCCAACGATCTACTTTGACTTCGATTATCATCTCATCCTTTTGCCCGACCCCCGCGTTGGCCAAACAATCGGCAGCCTTGTTAGCCTCTCTGTAGACATGCCCGAGTTTGAAGTTTTCCAACCTTTCTAGTTGACACTTTATTTGTTTGACCCAGGTATCAAGAATCCAACTTGGCGATCTCCCACACGTGATTGCATTGATGCAAATCATAGAGTCCCCCTCGATTTCTATTGACTTTATACCTTTACTGATGCAGAGTTGTACTCCCATCAGAAGAGCTTCAAATTCCGCAACGTTGTTGGTTTTTACCCCCAGGTTCTTGGAGGCCGCCCAAACACACTCGCCCAGATGATTTCTAATTATGCACCCAGCCCCAGCCGCCCCGGGATTCCCTTTAGCAGCCCCGTCAAAGTTTAGCTTCCAGGGGAGATCCACGGGCTTCTCCCATCGTACTGTTTTCCTATCGACCTTGTCGGATGCAGGGGGGCGGGCCCTTGGCCTTTTTAGATTGACCCACGTTTTCTGTATTTCTTCATCCCATTTTGTGAATTTAGACCGTGCATTTACACATGTCCTGTTATTAGCTACTTCGATGATTGCAGCCTGAATTTTGTCGATCAGCCTGGAGGGGCAAAGAGCTACTCCCCTAAAAATTCTTCTATTCCGTTCTTTCCAGATGTGCCATACAACCAATGAGGGAGCCAGTACCCACAGACTTTGCCAGTATCCGTTTCTGTTGCCCCTCTTCCATGAGTTGAGGAACTCACGCAATGTTTTCTGTCTTGGGCCAGGTATGGAAAAAGAATTTTGGAGCCAATCCCAGCAGGAGATTGCAACCGAACAAGTAAGGAATAAATGGTCTGTGTCCTCACCGTTATTTTCACATAAGACACAACGGGAAGGACCAACGAATCCTAAACTTTTCAACCGATCCATAGTTAAGCACCGCTTGTGCAGGGCGACCCACAGAAAAGCCCCAGCTTTGGGAAGCACAACTTGATCCCAGCATAGCCGCGCCCACCAATCTCTCCTGGCGCCAATTTCTTCTTGGATTCGGTAACCCAGTTTAGCCGAGTATTCGCCTGATTTCGCCCCACACCACACAATGGAGTCTTCTTCGTTGGAAATCAGGACAGTGCGACTGCTTAGTTCTTCTGTTATTTCCTGCAATTTCGATTGGTCTAGGTGGAGATGTTGCAAACTGATCCAGGGCATTTTACCTCCTTCATAAGAAGCTGAAGGAGAGAGGTATCGGGCAAGTTCGATTCCCCCCCTACTCTCCAGATTTCCCACTTCATCAACTAAATCAAATTGGTCGGCCAGGCTCCTATAACCATTCCAAGAGTCCGTCCAGAACCTTGCGCGATTGCCATTACCTATTCTCCAGGTTAAATGATTCGTTATTATTGAACGGCTATTGCATATGAACTTCCAGATTGCGGAGCCACCACTTAACGCTTCTGCCGTTAAGATCCTTGTAGGGGAGTCATTATCCAAATATTTGTTTTGCAGGATACGACACCATAATTTCTCCGGATACCTGTACATTTTCCAGACCATTTTTGCTCCCAGCGCAAGATTTTGCCTTACAACACTTCTCAGCCCTGCTCCTCCCTCGAGTTTTGACTTGCATGCGGTATCCCACCCGATGAGAGCAATCCGCTTCTCATTGTTTGATCCTTCCCATAGAAATCTTTTTAGAGCTGCCTCTATGTCTGCTGCGGTTCTCTTTGGTGCCTTGTAACATGCAAGTGTAAAGATAGGGATAGCCGCAAGCACGGATTTGATCATGGTTATTCTGCCTGCCAAGGATAGCCACTTGTTCTTCCATGAGAGTGCCTTTGTTTTACATTTGATCACGACTTCATGCCAATGTCTCGACTTGGTAGCCCCTTCATAAATCTGCACACCTAGAAATCTGGCCGGGAGTTTGTCAATGCAAAAACCCAGTTTCGCAGCAATGACCTTCTGGGTCTGTACTTTCGTATTGAAGAAGTAAATCCTCGACTTCTCTTTGTTCATTATTTGCCCGGATTGTGACTCATAAGCCTCCAATGTTTCTTTAATACAACTCACCTCCCGCAGGTTTGCTTCGTCGAATAATGTAGTATCATCTGCGAATTGAGAGTGTGTAATGTTTTCGACATTAGGTGCAACCGCAACTCCCCTCCAGGCCTGCGACAGTCGTCTCATTTTGATGGCACAACTCAATGCCTCGGCCAGAATTACAAAAAGGAACGGGGACATGGGATCCCCCTGCCGTAACCCATTTGTGGCCCCAAAGAAGCCATTAAAAGTTCCGTTCACCATTATTGAGAACCTAACCGTAGATATGCAATGCCTAATGAGGGAGCACCAGTGATGATTAAAGCCCATGCGCTGCATTACCTTTAACAAGAAATCCCAGGAAACTTTGTCGTATGCTTTGCAGACGTCTAACTTAATTACCATTCCCGGAGTTTTACCCAGTTTTAGCGAATGCACTGCTTCACTGATAAGAAGTATGCTGTCAGTGATCTCCCTACCGGGTATGAAGCCATTCTGTTCGGGGCCAATGATTTTGCCAAGAATCTTCTTGAGCCTGTTTGCAAGAACTTTTGCAATAATCTTGTATACGGTGTTGCAAAGAGAGATTGGCCTGTAGTCGCCAAAGGTTCTGCAATCAGATTTCTTAGGGATTAGGGCAATTACCGAGTTGTTGATGTCTTTGACAAATCTCCCCGATCTCCTGAAGTCTTCCGACAAACGCCACAAATCGGTCCCTAAGAAGTCCCAACACCTCTGGAAAAATCTTGCGGGGAAACCATCCGGACCAGGGGACTTGTCGGGGTGTAACTGAAAAAGAGCCGCCTTCACTTCCTCCTTTGAAATTGGCGCTATTAGCATCAGGTTGTCGGCTTCATTCACCCGTTTACCAATAGCATCCAAAACAGCCCCTTCCCCGATTGGACCAGGATCTTCCCCAAGCAGCCTTTTGAAGAAAGCCACGGCCTCCTGTCCCACAGCTTGGGAGCCACGCTTCAAGGAGCCATCGCTTGAGTAAACAGCCTCAATTTTGTTAGCCGCGCGTCTCGCAAGCACGGAGGCGTGGAAGAATTTGGAATTGGAGTCTCCTTCTTTGAGCCACACTTCCCTGGATTTGTCCCGCCAGAAGGCTTCCTCTCTTTTTAGTAGTTCAGACAGAACATTCTTTAACTCCTTCTCTTTGGTGTATTCCTCATTGCTCATGCCATGTCTGATGACATATTCATTCAGTGCTTGCAGCTCGGTCTCCACTCTCGCCTTTTCTGCGAAAATGTTCTGGAACTTCTCCTTGTTCCAAGTTTTGAGTTTGGACTTCAGAAATTGCAATTTTTTGACGAACTTAAAGCTTTCCGAACCGCCCACATGGTGCCCTTTCCACCACGATTCTAATAGTTTGTATAGATTGTCATCGCGCCACCACATGTTCAGGAATCTGAATGATGATCTAGAAGTGTCTGAGCCATATCCAAGGTGCAATTCCACCGGAAAGTGATCCGATACAGAGATTGGCAAGATGCGAGCTTCAATGGTGGGGCAAAGATTGCGCCACCCACCCGAAATCAAGAACCTATCCAGACGCTCAGCGATTGCCGTAAAATCCTTTCTCCTATTGGTCCAAGTGAAGACGCCATTCGAGGTTTGACAGTCTTCCAGTTTGGAGCTGGCAACGAAGTTCCTGAAGTCAGCCATTACCTGGGATTCGGAACTAATCCCGCCCCGTTTTTCGGACATTTCAAGAATCGCGTTGAAGTCTCCACCCACCACCATATTGGCTCCAGAGTGATTGTTGATGAAGCCCAAAACCTCCGACCACACACGGGCTTTCTCCTTTGTGCCGATGGGGCCATAGATGTTGATAAGAGTGAAGGGGCAATCGAGGCTCATACTAAGTATGTCAACGGCGAGCCAATTAGTGTGTGAGCAAAGTAGTTTAACCGAAGCCGCAGAATCTTTCCAGATAACCCCAAGACCACCCGATGCGCCAGAAGATTCGTGGAAGATGTCGTTCCACGGTCTGATGAATCTTAGGAAAGTGGCAGCATCCGATTGGGACAGTTTTGTTTCTTGAAGGAGAATTATATCGCTTATACTATTTTGTAAGTGACGCCTGATGAGGCGTCTTTTGTCAGGGGCCGTTAGGCCCCTGACATTCCAGGTGGAGATCTTCATTGTTTCCCAAGGGAGGCCTGCCCTCCCTTGGTACTTAAAAATTCTTTAATGCTGGGATAGTTTCTGGCTGACGCCTCTTCCTCCTGAAGCTGTTTGATCGATTTTCTTCCACGCGCTTTCCTTTGTTTCCCGATTTTGCCCATACCTAGATGTGAGATTGCCGATTGGGATATGCTCCTTTCGTCGATTATGTCTAACTCATCTTCTGGTTCCGAATCGGCTTCGGATTCAGTTGGAGATTTATAACCTTCCAACCGAGCTTGCTCTATTTTGGTCATCTCCGGTTTTTCCCCTTGTGGCAGAGAGTGAGAGGGGCTTGAGGACCCAATGAATTCTTTGCCAGATTCTTCGAATTCCTTACCCGCCGGCTCCCTATGTTGGGGATTTGGCCTCCTTGCCTCAAAAGGGACGAGTTGCCAACTATTATTTGCCCTTGCCACACTCTTCGGAGTACATTCTTCCTGCCCCAGCTTGCAAGACATCTCACTGTGGCTTCTTGAACTGCATTTTAGACAAAAACTTTTCTCCTCTTCAATCTCCACATCCTGACGCCAGGTTACGCCATCTACCAGGAGCATAACGGATCGGGGAATAGTTTTGACTGCCGCGATTTGCAACCTCGCATATTTGTATAAATCGCTGTCGATTATTTCCATATCGATATCCACTAGGGTTCCTAAAGATCTTCCGATTTTCTCCAAGCAACCACCGTTCCAGTATTCAAACGGGAGATTATAAAGACGAATCCACACCGGGCGCTCGTAGGGCTTGAGCCGAGTAGGGTCGAAGTTTTTCTCCCAGGGCTGCATGTATAATGTGAGATTGCCCAAGCGCCACGTCCCAGCTTCGGTAACAGATTTCATTTCGACTTCATTCGCAAAGACTGCCACAAAGAAATTCTTAGGTAAAAACCTAAGGAGCACCTCGGTCCTCCATTCCGATCTTGCCCACTCTCTGATTTCCGCCCGACTAGGGTTCCCTCCAATGAATCGGCATATGATTGCGAATTCATTTAAGATTTCGGCATCCTCCTTAATCTCCTGAGAGACGTCTATCGACGGAGTTTCAGTATGACCAGTAGGTTTAGGGTTTTGTTCCTTCTGGCAAGCAGAGGGAGAGGCAGCCGAGCCGGCAATGCCGGTTCGACTCTTCTCAGTTTTCCTCCACACTTTTTTATTCTGGAATTTCTGTTTGTGGTTACGAACTCTGTGCGGCCTCACCGTATCCCCATCAGCACCCCAGCGAGCATCTCTTGAGTCTTCAGAAGGGGTATCGTGCCTCATACGAATAGGACCTTTCACTTCCTGATATTCCCTTAACTTTCTTGGTGGGCTGAGTAACACTGATCGATCCATTCGCCATTGATAAATACCCATTGTGGTAAGTGACCAGCGACCTTTGACTTTGCTTTCTCTGGTTCTTCGCCTATTACTTCATCCGCCCAACTTTTCCTGTCTGCAACCTTCAACCCGGGGAGATCCACGCGCCTTGCTTCGCTCCTGCCCTCTGCCATTTTTTTATTTTTTTGATTTATTTTTTGTTTTTTTATTTTTTAGATTCCCCTATACTTTTACTTGCTTAATTACTCTATTTTTAAAATTTTGGATAAGCAATCTCAATTGTTGACATGGTAGAGAGCGACCCCGTGAGGTTGAACCTTGGTTGTTGGCACTACAGGCAAGAAGCCCCACCATTTCACCATAGGGTCTCCCCCAATCTCAATTTTTGACACGGTAGAGATTGACCTCGTGAGGTTTGAACCTTGGTTGTTGGCACTATAGGCAAGAAGCCCCACCATTTCACCAAAGATTAGCCCTAATTAATATATATGTTTTTATAATTAATAGTATAAATCATATATATTATTATGGCTCTTGATAACTATTAGTAAAATGTTAAAATGGAATTTATTGTTAAAATTTTGTTTAAAATTAGAAAGAATTATATTTAATGTTGAATGAACCATCAAATTCCAGTTTGTTGTGCGGATAAGGGTTTCTAAATTTTTTTGTTTTGATGTTGATGATTTTTTTTTATTGTTATAAAAATAATGAAATAAATGAATAGTTTAATAAATAAATAGTATAAATATTTATATTATATGTTTTATTATATATAGTTTTTAATTATTCATCAATTTAT
>VDFB02122942.1:0-10368 GCA_007258455.2 Sequoia sempervirens
TTTTTCCCTTTCATTCTGTACATGGGACAAGTGGGCTCCCACAAGGGTTGAGCTCAGCATGCCAAGGGTTTGTTGGATCTCAGTTGTGATCATATGGTTTTCCCTTGATGTCAAAATCCTTTTTAGTATGTTCTCATTGTTGCTCTGTCTCATAATGGTTCTCCTTGCACATCATAGGTTTTGGTTGTTTGAAGAGTCTTCCCAATCCAATTTGAAATGTCTGAGTTGCCTATCGGCAAGACATTTCAGAAGTCTTGGCAATTGAATTTATCATTCAGGTTGCAGTCGGCAAGACTTCTATTGTATTTCAACAACAGAAAGTATTCTCTATTGGCTTATGGTATATAGTTAGGATAAGGTCTTATCGAAATTGAAGTGTCACACCGACTGACTTGAATGAGCATTTTAGAAAAGTGTAATGCCATTGGTGTGAAGTCACTATGAATTTGCAAGGTCACACCGACCAATGGTGGATGGAAGCGTATCGACAAGAGTCTGAGTTTTCAGAATAGGTCTCAGCGAAGTGTCTTTGTCTCACCGACATAACATATGGAATTCACTTCGGCCAGACTTGGAGCTTTTGATGTAACATCTCAGCGAACTCCTCTTGGTCCCACCGACAAGAGCATATGGAAGTCTCTCGGCGTGAGTTGTGGCTATCGATATAACATCTTGTCGAATTCGAGAGGTCTCGGTGAGTGACCTTCGGTCTCGCCGATGGAACATAAAAGGTCTTCGTCAGCATAAGCTTTGAGTTGTTTCAGTGACAATAGATGAATGGATAAAACATTTTGATAAGACTCATGGTTTTGTTGTAGAGTCTCAGCAAACCCATCAAGTATTGGTGATTAAGACTAAGAGGAACTTTCGGTGAGAGGTTTTGATTGTCTCAGCGACACACAAGTGAATGAAGAGTTTCAGAAAGACATGGTGTGCTCTACAGGAGGTCTTCCCAATATCTTAATGTTATAGCGACGCACAAAAGGAAAAGGTTTTAGTCAGTGTGAGACCATTTATGTCTTGGTGATAGGAATGAAAACGTGAGCTTTCGGTAAGACACAAAATGTTCTATGAGATGTCCCCCTGACCTGATGATGTCTTGCTGATACGATGAGCTCCTCGGCATGACTTCGTTCCCTTTGCTCATTGTCTCCTTGATGTCTTCCTGAGTCCATCTTCTCTTGCTGATTGTGTGTCTGTTCAGGTGTTTCCATGACCTCTTGTTGAGTGACCTTTCTCTCACCGATGGGGTGCTACTCTAAGTTGAAATCTCATGCCGATGTGCACCGGTCTCGCTGACTCAACTATTCAATCAAACACACAGATTCTTGCTATGATGTTTGGCCAATTGGTCTGCTAGGGAGGTGACCGATGTGGATTGATTTCAAGATGTATTCAATGCGGTTTCTCACCTGTTTGGGCTCGAGAATGACAATGAGGATCTCACTTGGGATCAACATGGTGACTCCATTTTGGTCCTGAACCTCTATTGCTGGTGCAAGTTGGTGCAGTAGAGGATGAAATTAATTACAGAGCTAGGGCAGCGGGTTCTCTGAGGTGGATAGGTGGTTGGGATGGATGGCTTCTGCATTTGTGGCCTCTGGATTTGTGATGATCACACCCATAGATTTCTTGGATGGCATGGTTTGTGTACCTTCCTGGTTTGATTTCCATGGCTGCCCATTCCTGTACTTGCTCGTTTTGACCTGGTGGTGTGACATTCTCCCTATTCCACTTGACAGGAGCTTTCAAGATGATTCAGATTGGTTGGTGGAGGTTCGTGGCTGAGTTGCTTGATGTTTTCTGAGGTTGTTAGGGTTTCTGTTCATGTCCACGTAGACTCATGTTGACTAGTGACCCTAGCTATATAAATGTAATTTCTTTCCACTTTGTAAGGGTTTGATGGCTGTTTGAAAAAATTGTAAAGGGAACCAGTTATCTCTGGTTGGGTAGCTAGGGCTCGATTTGAAGCAAGAACACTTAGGGAAATTTAGATTATTGTCAATCTTTGGGATCTAGGGCATATTTCACTGAATGTAAGGTTTTTGGATGTAAATGGAATCATGAATATGATTGATTGAATTTAGAAATCTCTTCTTGTAATGGTGTGTATGAAATTTTAATGAAACTAAATTATCAAGGATCATTTCATTTTCTAGTTCTGGTTGATGCTCTTGTTTAAGGAATGAGTTAAATTGCATTAATCAATCTAGAGTTTTCTATGCATTATTAAGGGATCTGATAAGAAGTTTGATAGATTCAATCATTGGTTTATGGGTTAATAAGGTTAACTTCATAAAGACTTAGATTTCTAGAGTTAAATACCCCTTATGTTGCACATTTTCATGACTCCTTGCCCAAGGATATTGGCATTGATCTGGTGATAGTTTTTATATCTTCACTAGCATGATTACTCAATTAGATAACAATCTTTTAATTAATCAATTCTGTCCTAATGTTACACTATATCTATTTTATCATTCTCAGTGTGATATACAGTGCTTGTTCGAAGGTTGCCAACTTTGAATGAACTTTGTTCTATCACATACAGGGAGATTGAATCTACTTTGTTTAAGGGACCCCCCTAGGTTTTGTAGAGCCCAAAGTGAAGGAGATTGTAGCCATAGGTGTTGCATCTCGTCTATTGGCCATCTGTCTAGCAAACATTCAGCCATTGAGCTTGGGAAGCTCATAGGTGTTTGCACAGACCTGCTGGTTAGTTGTTTCCTAAACAGGAAAATGACCAACAAGATGGCGACTCTATTGGGGACCTATTTTTCATATTGAATAGAATCTCCAAGGTGTTTTATCCCATAGTTTTTTCATAGAGTTGGTCATTTGAGAACATTGGTTGAGTATAGCTTATGTCTCTGCCTTTGTGTTTAAATTCCTGAGTGATTCCTAGTCTTATTGTTGTCAAGTTGTAGTTACCAAGCTTTGAAAGTCTTGATTGTATTCCAAAAAGTAACACCATTGTTATTGATCTATCCCAAGAAGCTTGCGTGGTGACTCTGAAGTCTTTATACCAGTGCAAACCAATATTTAAAGATATAGAAGACGTTCAGAGCAGAAATTCAAAGAGAGTCAACAAGGCTGAAGGAATCCTAGTTCAAATGAGGAGAACATGAGGTTATTACAGAAACCATCCAGAGTAGGAGTTGGAAGAAGAGTTGCCTAGAAACAAAGGCAAATGGGTGAAGGCAAAACCACCACAAAAAGGTATGTCTACACCGCATCCCACTCGTAAACATCAAGTTTCTTCTCATTTCGTTTCACAAAGTGAAAGAGATTTGGTAGATTTAGATGATAATGTATCCAATGAGAGAGGGGAAGTGCATATGAAAAATATTGTAAATGAATATTCATCAGATCATGGCCAAAATTCCATACAACAAAGGGGAAGGGGTAGATTCCAAAGGAATAATAGGAATACCCGGCATGCTAGAACTATAGAATGCCCCATTTGCACACCTCTTAGAGCTACCTTTGTCCCAAATGATTCATCCACTAGGGATGAATTTTCCCACAACCCGCATCTGTACCAAACTGCTAGTACAACTTCTGATAGAGAGTCTACATTACCTGATGAGGATGAGATCTCTGATGATATACAAAGACTTAGTCAGAAAATTTCTGCACTAAATGAAAATAGGAAACAGAGAGAAGTAGCAAAAGAGAAAAAGATAAGAGATGCTATGGATCAAAGGGATGAGCTGCATAGAAGAGTTAAAGAGATGGAAGCCATGGATAGATTGGCAGCCCAACAAAATGAGGAGGATACCCTGGTATTGCCAGAAACTTCAGGAAGGATCCTCTCTGACCCCCTGGTTAATAAGATCACAAATAAATCTCAAAGTCATAGGGTTGAGGAACATGTTGTTCCTCTTCCTAGGGATACCAGTAAATAGCCTCAAAATGTGGACAAAGGTAAGCATCCTATGCAGGAAAAGAGAGGAAATGAAGGAGTAAGGATAAATGAAGGAGGTACTGAGAAGAACACAGATCAAAATAACACTGCCTCACTTTTTGATAAGCTAATGAGAGAAAATGAGGAGTTGGAGAGAAAAACAAGGGAGATGGAATTACTTGCAGCAAACAAAGAGATAAAAAGGAAGCTTAGTTTCCTTGAATCTACTTTGAAGGACCCTATCCCTGATGCTCAGAACACATGTGGTCATTCTATTTCTTCAAACCCTAACCATGGTGATAGAATCTCACCCAAGGATAATCCTTCTAGCTCCCTTCCACCCCCTAGAGGTCATGAAAAAGCTGTCCATTTTGTTTATCTACAAGAGCCTCAAGGTCGACAATCAAGTCATGAAGATGAAAGACAGAGAGACACTGATACCCAAGGTGAAGAAAGAAGACCTATGAGAAGAGGAGTGACTCATACTGACAAATACAAGCGGTTATGTTTTGATAATATCCCTAGTTACCCAAACCTTGTACCTGATAATGCTAGGAAACATGTGCCAAAGTTTGCAGGCAATAATGTTATCAGTGGTGAGGATCACCTTAAAGCTTTTCAAAGTTTTTTAGAAGACTTTGAGCTATGGGATGAGGATGTAGCCATGAAATACTTCATGCAATCTCTGACAGAGGATGCAAGAGACTGGTATAGAAGTCTGCCTGATTTAAGCATTGATTCTAAGAATTCTTTCTTTAGAATTTTCAGAGAGCAGTATGGTGACCAAACTGACCCAAGGTTTAGGCTGCATGATTTCAATAATATCACAAAGGGACATAATGAAATGGCTACTAAATTTAATGCAAGATTCAAGAAAGCAATGGCTAAGGTCCCTGTTTCTCTCTGACCTAATGAAAGATCATGTTGTTTACTTACTGTAATGCCTATGATAGCAAGATGTGCTACTTGCTCAGAGACAAAGACCCACAATCCCTGCAAGAGGCTTACAAGATGGTTGTAAACATTGAAAATAATAGAAGAGCATCTGGTAAGATGGGTAGGAGAGATGATCCCAGGCTTACCAAAGCTTCTAAGCCTTCAAATGAGAAAGGGGTCAAAGATGCAGCACCAGATGACAAATGGGATCAAGTTTTGAACCTACTACAGAAGCAAGCAAAGTTTGAAAGGCCCCAATTTCAGAGAAATAAAAGGCCCCCAAGGCTACAAGATTACCCATACCACACCAACTGGAATAATGGGAAGCCTGTTCCCAATAATCAAAGGAACTTCCATGGAGTGCCTGATCCATTACAGAAGAATACCTCAAACATGGTAGATGATTTACCATGGTGTGATGCCTATGAAATGCCACACTCCTCACATCAGTGTGATGTTGCGGCCAAGGCAGTGGAAGGAAAGCAAGGCAGTTATGAGGAAGGTGATTATCCTAGCAACCCTAATGAGACTTCGAATGTGTTCATGACCAAGTCAGATTTGGAGTATGAGGAATATTCCTCTGACTGTGGTGCTGATACAAGTGAGACAAATATGAAAAGACAAGAAGGTCTTCTTCATCAGCAGCAAGTATTTTCTGATGGAGAAGAAGATGATCAGTTTACTACTTACAACCTTGAAACCTGTGGCATTTCTTTGAGGAGACCTTCTAATGAAGAGATAGAAAGATATGCAGTTGCATTGGCCACCAGAGCTCAGGCTAGAAATGATATTCACCTCAGAAATAGGGTGGTAAAGGCTAATCTAGGTCACCAAGGGGGAATATTCATTAAAGAAGGTGATACTGATCCTAAAGGGACTAGAGCTGAAAACACAAAAAATAGTACCAAAGCTAAGGAAGTCAAAGAGCCAAGAATTTTGGCTAAAAAGAATGACAAAGCTAAGATAACCAATGAAGCTACTTCATTAGATACAAAGATGAAAGAATTGGGGCCTGCAAATCAAAGTGATGGTAAGAAAATAGATGCACTGACTTCTCATGAAGTTATATTCCCAGAGATTCCAAGTTATGCACTAGTTGACATGTTTCAGGTCCTCTCTCAGATAAGGGTCATAGTCCCACTTCTTGAGATGATGAGGATTGATGACCATAAGCATAAAACAATGGCAGTCATCAAGAGCATTGCTGGGAACAATCAACCCAAAATGGAAGCTCAAATACCTAAAACAAGTGCAGGCTAGGTGAAGGATGATGCAGCTGGACTGAACGCAGATGAGAATCCTGAAGTCTATCTAGGAACTACAATCACTGCTAACCCTGATCTGGTCAACCCCTTCTTTCTGAGCCTAATTATCAATGGAAACCTGCTCAGAAATTGTATGATTGATTCAGGTGCCTCAAATAATGTGATGCCTGTCAAAATCATGGAGGAAATGGGCTTAAAGGTGGATAGCACTTATGGAAAATGCTATGCTATGGACTCAAGGGAGATCCTTGTGATTGGAATCATAAATGAAGTCCCATACAGGCTGGCAGCTTTCCCTAAAAAGGAGCTTGTCATGAATGTTACAGCAGCTGATATCCCTCCAGCCTATGGAATGTTGCTCTCAAGGAAATGGTGTGCTTCAATGGGAGGAAGTATGCAATGTGACTTATCCTTTGCTACCTTTTCCATCGATCACAAGGATGTTAAGATTTCTCGGGAGTCAAGGTGCAAGCATATGATTGAATCTGCTGGTAAAACAGAAGAACCTCCACTCATCAACTTTGTTGACACTGATATGGATACCTTTCGAGTAGAGGAAGCAAAACAAGAGGATGGAGAGACCAAGTCAGTACCAATAGTCAAAGAAGTCATGCAGACTACCTTAGAAGAGTCAGTATGGACTATGTACTTTGACGAAGCTTGCTCCAAGGATGGCTCAGGTGCTGGTGTCCTGCTGGTATCACCACAAGGTAAGACCTTCAAGTATTCCTTTCTACTCCAATTTGCATGTACAAACAATATAGCTGAATATGAAGCCTTGTTGCTTGGCCTGAAAATTGCCTCTAAACATGGTATAAAATCACTGAGGGTATTTGGCAACTCAGAGTTGATTGTTTCTCAAGTCAGATCTAGATTTGTCACTAAGGACAAGTGCTTGAGGCAATATAGGAATGAAGTGTGGGATACCATTGAGGCATTTGATGCCTTTGGAATAGATTGGGTAGAAAGAGGGAAAAATGCCAAGGCTGACTTGCTGGCCAATATTGTTGTTAAACTAGATGAAGTGACCTTTAATGGCATTTCTGGTATTGAGGTACAAACCAGGCCTGCAGCGCCTAATAATATCTGCAATTGGCAAGTTTTTCAAGATGACAATGATATCTTGAAGTTCCAGCACTGTGTTGACCAATATGAGCATCAAGAGATTGATTTTGGCTCATATGTGGTAGAAGAGAATGGTAAAGAAACCTTGTTTGGGAATGAAGTAATTCAATTGAAGACCAATAAAATCTCAAAAGGACTGGTAGCATTAGAAAGAATTTTTGAAGGACCAGACAAGTCCAATACAAGACAAGCAGCTACCCATAAAGAAGACCTAGAGGAAATCAACCTAGGAACTGATGGTGCACCAAAGAAGGTATACATAGGCAAGAAGATGAAGCCCCATGTAAGGAATATGTTGATTACCTTATTAAGGAAATATAGGAATGTTTTCGCTTGGTCTTATGATGACTTAAAGGCTTACAGGGAAGACTTGTTACAACATGAAATTCCCCTGAAACCTTATGTGAGACCATTCAGGCAGAAGCAAAGGCCTATCAATCCAACCTTGAGATCCAAGATGCAGGAAGAACTAACAAAATTGAGTGATGCAGGGATTATTAAGCCTATAAGGCACTCATCATGGGTGTCAAACCTGGTTCCTATAAGAAAAAAGAATGGTGATCTTAGGTTGTGTGTGGATTTCAGAAATTTAAATATTGCATCATTGAAAGACAACTATCCACTCCCAAACATGGAGGCTATGTTGAAGAAAGTGACTGGATGTGAATTGATGTCCATGATGGATGGATTCTATGGTTACAACCAAGTCATGGTGAAAGAATTAGAGCAGTACAAGATAGCATTCACCACACCCTGGGGAACTTATGTCTATGTGAGAATGCCTTTTGGCCTAATTAATGCTGGTGCCACTTTTCAAAGAGCCATGGATGTGGCCTTTGCTGAGTTTTTAGACCTATTCCTTACTGTTAACCAAGATGACTTGACTGCTCACAACAAGAAAGAAGAGGACCATTGCTCTCACTTAGAGAAAATCTTTGTCAGGGCGTTGGAATATGGTATTTCCCTTAATCCCAAGAAATGTGCCTTTGGGATTAAGGAGGGCAAGTTATTGGGGAACACTATCTCAAAAGATGGCATCAGAATTGATCCAGAAAGGATAGCAGCCATTGATAAAATCCAACCACCAAAGAATGTCAAGCGAGTACAATCTTTCTTTGGTCAAATAAACTTCTTGAGAAGGTTTGTCACTAACTTTGCAGAAATCGGCAAACCTATCTCCAAAATGTTGAAGAAGAATGAGAGGATAGTCTAGTCAGAAGAGCCCTTCAAGCCATTAAAGAAGAAATAAAAGATGCTCCTGTGTTGAAGACACCTGACTATTCAAAGCCTTTCCAGTTGTTCACGTTTGCCTCTTTTCACACTATAGCAGGGGTGTTGTTACAGAAGAATGATAATGGTTTCGAGCAGCCCATAGCCTTCTTCAGTAAGTCTTTACAACCTGCAAAATTGAAATATGACATACATGAGAAACAGGCATATGCACTAGTCAAGGCTGTCAAAGCTTTCAGGCCTTACTTAATGGGAGTTGTCATAATTGCGTATGTGCCTAGTGCAGCTGTCAAAGACATTTTCACACAGGAGGAAGTATCAGGAAGGAGATGCAGATGGATTAATTGAATTCAAGAGTTTAACATTGAGGTCCAAATCATTAAGTTGGTGAGGGGACAAGGATTGGCCAAGCTTATGGCCCAGACCAATTCAGAAGCAAATCAAATAAACTCATTGGAAGAGGAAAATAGATCGAACATATGTGATATGGAACACTCTGAGTGGTATAAGAATGTGATCTATTATCTGCAAAGGATGAAGTGCCCTGATGACCTGAATGAAAATCAGAAGAGGACATTGAAGTTACACGCTATCATATATGTTATCATACAAGGAAATTTGTGTTGGAGAAGTAGAGGAGTCATGCTGAAATGCGTTGATCAGAATCAGGCATTAGAACTTCTAAGGGAGATGCATGGTGGATTCTATGGCGGACATTACATGGCCAAGACAACTACACACAAGGTGATGAGGGCTAGTTTTTGGTGGCCTACTATATTTAAAGATGCACACCAGTTTGTGAAGACATGTGATGCTTGTCAGCATTTTTTTGGTAAGTTAAATTTTTTTGGTAACCTTCCCCTCAGACCAGTTACTGTGCAATCTTCATTTCAGATTTGGGGCATTGATTTTATAGGGGAAATAACATGCAAATCTAGTGGAGGCCACTCCTGGATATTAATAGCCACTGATTATTTTACTAAGTGGGTGGAAGAAATCCCAACAAAGAAAGCAACTAGCAAGGTGGTGATTGATTTCTTGATAAACAATATACTGACAAGGTTTGGATGCCCAGAAAGAATTGTATCAGACAATGCTATGTGTTTCAGGTCTGAGGAATATACTCAGTTTTCTAAAAAATATGGTATCCAAATTTTTTATTCATCACCATATCACCCACAAGGAAATGGACAAGCTGAATCAAGCAATAAGAGCCTAATAAGGATTATCAAGAGAATCTTGGATCAGAATAAGAGAGCCTGGGATTCTAAGTTGAAATTGGCACTCTGGGCAGATAGGGTAACTGTGAAGAGGGCAATAGGTTATGCCCCATTTGACTTAGTTTATGGGATAGGTGCTAGATTGCCCCAAAACAACCTGATAGAGATGTACAAGTTTATCCAAGTTTATGATGATGAAATTGATAGTGAGATGCAATTGAGAATGGATGCTCTCACAGAGATGGATGAGACTAGAAGGGACGCTCAAAGGAGAAATGCCAAGTTGCAAATGCAAGTGAAGAATCTGTATGACAAAAGGACAACTACAAGGAATTTTGAGAAAGGAGATTTGGTCTTATTATATAATGCCAGATTGGAAGATAAGGGAAAACATGGAAAGTTTGATGCCATTCGGTTAGGGCCGTTCATGATTAGCGATAAATTGGGAGGAGATTCATATTTTCTCAAAACTATGATAGGCGAAATTCTTGAACTACCAGTTTATGGACAGTTCTTGAAGTTGTACTTCTCTTGAGGTATCTCTTTTCCATGAACAGTAGCTTAGGGTTTTCTTTCTGTTTTGTTTTCTTGTTTGTGTCTACTGGCTCTCTCCGGGCTAGTTCCTTGTTGGTTTTGGTCTTTTCTGTCTGGTCTGCTCTCCTAGTGATGTTGATTGTTGCTATGC
>VDFB02122944.1:0-17101 GCA_007258455.2 Sequoia sempervirens
TAACACAATATATTAGAAGGTGGCATGCCATTTTGTGGATTATGTTTATAATAGAGATATTGAAGTTTTGTTTTTTAGTTATTGGCCACTAGAATAGACTCGTTATGGCTTTCCATCATTCTAAGAATGAGGAGAGGATTTCTCCATTAAATTTTGTGGTATTACAAAGGTTCATAATAGTGAGTTAATATTTTAAATTGTATAAAAATGTGTAAAAATATCTCAGCTAAATCTTTGAATGTGGTGATGGTAATTTTTAGTAAGTGTAAAAACAACTCAAGTCTTTTTCCACCTAAGATTTATAGATATAATCTCAAATACATGCCATCAAATTAATATTCTTGACTCAAGGATCCCCTTTTCCTTTAAATTTATTAAATTTTGGAATCTTGAAATGTAGAGGGAAAGAAAATCATATTATGGACCTAAATATTGAATAGGCACATAATTCTTCAAATGTATACCCTTTTGCATTTAGTTTGGATTCACACTTGTAAACCTCTTATTATTTTATTCATTTCTTTCCATTTTGGTCAAATGGGGTATTATGATGTGGTTATTTTAATTGTTTTGATTATGAAGATACTATAAATATGCCATATTTTTAATATTGGATTAGTTCCATTTGATTATTTATATTGGAATGTTTTTGCAAGTTTTTTTATTTGGTTGAATGCATTAGTTTATTTGATTTTTTTCTGGGTTATTTTAATTGAATTGTGGGTTATTTTGTTTAGATTTTTTGGTTATTTTGATTGGATTGATTTTTTTTAGTATTTGTATTATTAGGCTCAAATTGGAATAATTGATTTGGTTACTATAGAAACATGAGTGATCATATTTTTTTCATAGTGTTGGAGATCATTTTGTGAGCTTTGCTTTATGATGAGGCTAAGAAATTTTATATTAACAATATCTAGCTCAATATGATTTTATTCAAAAAAATTGTTTGTGGTATTTTATTTAGATGGTTCTTGGTTAATGGTGTTATTAATGTTTCAAGGTTATAATTGAGAGGAAATTTGTATCTTAATTCCATAATAATTATGAGTATGTCATCTCTATTTTGATGTATGAATTGGTATATTAAATATATTAAATAATTATCTTATTTAAAATTAAGAAAATGATGATAGTCATAGGAACCATCACTTTGATTAGGGAGGTTATCATTATCACTATCACCATATTCTTATTTTTCATACAAAATTTAATGCAAGGTTTATAAAACTTGGTATGGAATTCAGATGCATGAGTTTTCTAGAATTAAATGATTGTATTCAAGTAACTCCATGTTTCATTTTTCTTAATGTTTAGTGGTAGGTGACATGAAAAATAATTTTAGAGATTTTAGTTGTGGCTCTTGATTTACTTTTTTGGACATATTTTGAAATTTAAGGTATTTTTGAAATTTAAATATAGGTTTCACACAAAGGGGAAGACAAAGAAACAATTTTTAAAAAATATTATATTCAATTAGGGGTGTTTGATTTTATTAGCTAACTAATATGCCTTAACTTGGTTATAGATGATATGGTCCATTTTCTCATGGAACTAACCACTTTTGGACCTCAAGATTTCATTTAGGTGTGAGAGGAAAGAATATGTTATCTACTATCTAATTTCCAAAAGTACCATGTGAGTAGCTTCATAGAGCTAACCACTTACCAATGCATCACAAAAACTAAATGACCAAAAGGTTCCTAAGCTAGGCTTGTATAGGTTCAACTAAGGGAATCCTCTATATACCCAAAGGTATGCAAGGCCTAGATCTATAAATTTTAGTAGTTTTTTAAAATTATATGATTGAGGTAAAATCCCTCTTCATTTCACTTTTTCCTTAGCAAAGTTGCACCAAATGATAAATTCAACTATATGGGAAATTTTTTTTGATTCTCTTCCTAATATTATACCTCACTTGAACATGTGGGTTTAGGTCAACAATTGCTGATGAAATCCAAACTAGGACCACTAAAAATTTAGAAAAAGGAAGAGGTGAGTGTTTGTATTCCTAATGTCATACACTTGTATAAGGTAAGAGTACACATACTCAATATTCAAGTTAAGTGAAATAAAATCACTTATTGATAATCACAGTAATCCAAAGACATTAGAAAATATAATATGTATAGTTTAAATCATAAAAACATGACAAATGATACACAAATATTATTATATTTAAAAAATAAAATATGATTTTGTTATCCTCGAATTCAACGCACTCAATTCAAGGGATAATACCTACAAAACTTGTCTATTTTGTAGCCCACGTACTCTAAGCACGTAAAATGAGGAAAATTGCATTGGTCCTTGTGTGTGATCCCCCATCCTAAAAAAATCATTATGAGCATTAACTTTGTTAGTTCGTCAAAATTTGCATTTTAAACCAAGTTGTGAAAATTTAGTTTTGGGAGTTAGAAAATTTTCTACACATGTAGGAGCGTTGATTTTTAGCACTTTTACATATTACATGTAGGAGCTCTGCTTTTCACTGCTCTTACATATTTCATGCCTTAGTCATTTTTTGGCACATGTAGGAGCGTTGATTTTTAGCGCTTTTACATATTACATGTAGGAGCTCTGATTTTCATTGCTCTTAACATATTTCATGCCTTAGTCATTTTCTGGCACATGTAGGAGCACTGAGTTTTAACACTTTTACATATTACATGTAGGAGCTCTGTTTTTCACTGCTCTTACATATTTCATGCCTTAGTCATTTTCTAGCACATGTAGGAGCGGGGTTTTCTAGTGCTTCTACATTTCAAAACACAAGTCACATGTAGGAGCTCTATTTTTCACCGCTCTTACATATTTCATGCCTTAGTCATTTTCTGGCACATGTAGGAGCACTTATTTTTAGTGCTTTTACATATTACATATAGGAGCTTTGTTTTTCACTGATCTTACATATTTCATGCCTTAGTCATTTTTTGGCACATGTAGGAGCGTTGATTTTTAGCACTTTTACATATTACATGTAGGAGCTCTATTTTTCACCGCTCTTACATATTTCATGCCTTAGTCATTTTCTGGCACATGTAGGAGTGCAGCTTTTTAGTGCTTCTACATATCCAAATATAAGTCACATGTAGGAGCTTTGTTTTTCACTACTCTTACATATTTCATGCCTTAGTCATTTTATGGCACATGTAAGAGTATGGTTTTTAAGCGCTTCTACATCTCAAACCACAAGTC
Source organism: Sequoia sempervirens (assembly GCA_007258455.2). Taxonomy (NCBI): domain Eukaryota; kingdom Viridiplantae; phylum Streptophyta; class Pinopsida; order Cupressales; family Cupressaceae; genus Sequoia; species Sequoia sempervirens. Next base: position 3,199 of record VDFB02122944.1, read on the forward strand.
ACATGCAAAAGCTCTGTTTTTCACCGCTCTTACATATTTCATGCAAAACCTTCATTTTTCACTACTTTTACACTCAAGTGTCCTTCACACATGCTGAAGCATTATTTTTCAGTGCTTTTACACAAAATTCACTTTCCTCCAAGTGTAAGAGCATTGATTTTTAACGCCCTTGCACAAATTTTTGAAAATTTTACCAACACCAAGAAACTTCCAAAAATACATTCTAAGCTCCATTTCGCCCATTTCACTCAATTTTTCTTGCTCCATTCCTCACATCCATTTGCTCATCTGCAAGAAGATTGATCACAAGAGTTCACACCATTGTGGATTATACAGTTAGTCCAGATGAGGCATTCATATAGGAGACAAAGAAGAAATATGAAGACTTACATGCCCAATGCAAGGAACCATAAAGACTTCTTGTATCTCAAGTGTTAGATAGTTTTATGCTTTCATTTATGCATTTTGTAAATAATTCTCATCTTACATGTCATTTTCCAAGATGTAATTACATGTAAAAACAAAGATTTTTTCCCATAATGATGGACAACATTTTTGAATAAGTCGACTTGTTAGGTGAGATTTTCCTAAATTTTCTCACCTAACTTTCCTAGATTTTCTCATCTACTTTTCCTAGATTTTCTCTTCCCTCTCTTTTATAAATATGAGAAGATTCTTTTGTAATGTGGATCTTTGATCTTTTTCAATGAAGTGCTGCCCATTTTGAGAAGCAAATACATGAAACTTTTTTTTCATCTTTGTGAATCTATTTTGATCACTAAAGAAGAAAGTTGCATAACAAAATTTGTGTTCGGATCGATTATCTTTTGGATTTGATTGATATTGGAAGTGATTAGTGATTGAGATGTAAAGGGATTTGAGTAAATTTGTGTAAACTTTGTGTTACACTATTTTATTTGAATTTATGATATTTGATTGAATGTTGTTGGTGAACTCTCTACAAGACTTTGTGCTTGTATTTTTTTATGTTGTCCGTGGATCTATCATGGAGTATCTAGTAGACTTTGTGCTTCTAATACAACACTAGTTACATATCTCAAAGGATTCATTAGTGAAAGATACGAAATGACTTTGTGCCTTCATGAGTTTTCTTGTTTTATCATTTAGAATTATTATGTTGGTATTCTTGGTCTTCGCTTTGACAAGATAAGAATATTGGAATTACTGCTTTGTTTTTACTTTGAAGTTGTATTGAATTAGGAAATTAAAACTGTGAAGCATTGTTAAACATATTCTCTAAAAAAAGAGAGAATTATGAATGTGACACACCCCAATCTCTTAATCATAGAGTACATTATTGTGAATATTTAATTAGTTTTACTTAGTTTCAATAAGTAGTAAGAAGGGTGCCTCCCCTTTCTAAGAGGAGAGATTGTATCTCACAAAACTATGGCTGAAATCAGGTTTTGTAATCTATTAAAAAGGGATTACATAATTTTCACCCAACAATTTTTTGGCGACTATACTAGGGAAACAATATGCATTTGAAAGCCTCACACTTTCGTTTGAAGTATACCTATGTCATTTTTCATTGTATTTATTTTCTTGTAAGTTTTTCAAGCTTTCACCAAGGACATGTAAATGGCTGCTCAAGGTCTTTGAGAAATGCTTTTGGTCAGTTGACTCTAGCTCTACCCCTACATGCTCTTCCTAAAGGCTCATGAAAGAACTTTCCCAAGTTCCTTGGTGATGGACAGCAACATCCTGACGAGCACGTTGTTGCTTTCTACATCACTTGTGGAGTTCATGGTGTTGAACACAGAGATGTATTTATAAGGCTATTTTTGGAGACTCTCCAAAGTGTCGTTGCAGATTGGTTTTATCATCTAGCGCCATGTACCATCACAAATTAGGCAAATCTCATAGCCAAGTTTGAAGAAAGGTTGAAACCTCCTATAGACACTCATGCTTTGTTGGCTTGATTCACCCAGTTGAAGAAGGAATCTCACATTCCTAAGCGCGAGTTCATTGCTCACTTCAACAAGTTGACACAAAGAATTTCAACTGTTGATCAACCTACAATTGAGAATTTGAAATGTTTCTTTGTAAATGCTCAATTTTTTGAGGTTGCTTTCCTATTGAGAACAACAACCCCAACTACTCTTGCAATTGTGCAGACCTTGGCAATAGAAATTGAAGATGATCTCATTCTTGTTGGGAAAATAAGAATCGAATCACATGAATCTAAAGAAAGTCATTCTTTGGAGTTATTTTCTTCCATCACAAGGATGAATCCTATAGTGTAAAGGTTGGAAAATGAGCTACTTGTCCTCAAAAAGCAGCTAGGTCAAGGTGTGTTCTTTGTGCCTCGCAAGGACGTACCAGGAAGGTCACTTTCAAATGTTGCTCATAAATTTGTTGTTGGGAATCAACACAAGTTACCTCACCTCTGAAGAGGCTTGCTTTCAAGGCACCATTAGTAAAAGTAGTAGCGAAGTATCCTGACTTCAATCCTAGTGATCTTGCTATTCTCTTTCGAGAAAAGGAGGAAGACATAGCTGGCGACTCCCAATTATGGTCTATGTAGTCTTAGAAAGCCATTCATGAAAAGTAAAAGAAATAAAATCATTTTGCTAAAGATCAAGTGAATGAAGACAATACTTTCTTGAGATCCAAAATGATGGACATGCACGAAGGTCTCATTCAAGTTGAAAAGAATACATCTATGTTTCGAGGTCATGAACTTGAACACATGTTGCATAAAAGAACTTCCCAAAGGCATGATGAGGACCTTCTTATAAATAATTCATATTTTCCCAAGTTTGAAGATGGTGAAAAACATATTGAGGTATGCAGTGCAGTCATATCCTCATCTGAATCACATGAAGGAGATCATTCCAATCAACATGAGGTTTCTATGGTTGATGAATCAATTGTTCAAGTAGCAACTGGTAAGAAGCATTCAATCTTTGACCGATCAAGGGGATGTCCCACAAGAAATCTTGCTTGGTTGGAGGCCAATGGGAAGACAGAGGTTCCACTTGTACCTGAGCATGAAGATAAACTTTAGGATGCAACTAAAGATGTATTTGTAGATGCGTAGGAGCAATATGAATTCAATGATTCATTTTGGAGCAGTAGTATATCTAATATATTTTTAGAGGTAGTTGAACCTATTCATCTCTTTCAAGAAGCAGTGCCTCAACTTCATTTACATGTAGCTACTAATGATCATGGAAGGCATTGCAAGCTGTTGAAGAAAGGCAACTATTTTGTTGAACTTGCAAATGGTTTTATTTGAGAAGGTTTCAATGATGGCTAGTTTTAATTAGGTAGGTTTTTACCTTTTCAATAAGTGCATTTGCTTAATTTTGCATCTTGTTTTTGTAGATTTGCTTTGTGTCAGTCTTGCTCGACTATGTTGTCCAATGGATGGATAAAGGCACTTGAGTTGTTGGATCTCGGCCAGGTTATGGTTTATCCTTGATGACAAAAATCTCTTATCCTTATGATTTATAATGGCACTTCTTTAATGTCTCTTGGCTATTACAAAAACTTATTTATGCTTTAATTTCATGGTGATGAGAATTTTGGTTCAAGTTATGAATGCTATCTCTTTGACTGACAGAGTTTGGAAGATGGTTTCTTTGTTAGGATGGTTCTTTTTGCATATCACAGGTGTTGTTTGTTTCTCATTCGGGCTTACACATATTGGAATGAGTATGGCAGGGTCTCCTCAATCCACTTTGAAATGTCTGAGTTTCCTATCAACAAGACATTTTTGATGTTATGTCGATTGAATTTAACATTCTGGCAACTTTCGGCGTGACATTGTTCATGGTCTTGGCAACAGAAGAAAAATATTTATTAGCATGAGCCAAAGGTCTTCAGTATAATATTTCATCGAACATGTTAAGTGTCTTACCAACTTGCTTCAGAATGAGCATATCGGCAAAGGAAATTATCCTCGGGGTAATGTCATAGTGAGTCTTTCTTGTCTTACCGACTGGTGCTCAAAAGGTTTTATCTATTTTTCGGGAGGAGTCTCACTGAACTACTCTTTGAGAGAACTTCGGCCAAATTGAGCGGTATCGGGCTGAGGTCTTGGCGATTTCACTTGGTCTCACTGACTAGTGCATGGGGAAGTCTATCGAAAAAAGCTTTTCAGGCGGCCAAAAGCTATATGGTCTTGAAAAAATTTGATTTGTTACACCGACCGAAAACATGAAGGTAGTCTCTTCAGCAAGAGCTAGGGTTTTCGGCGAGAGGTCTCAGCGAGTGACCTCCGGTCTCACTGATGGAACACAAAAGAACTCTGTCGGCATAGGATCTATCCCCGCCTTAGTTTAATTTCGGAAGTGAATGAAGTTTTTCGGTATGACTCAAACTTTCTATGAAAGGTTTCACTGATATCATAATGTTATAGCGATGCACATCAGGAAAAAGGTTTATGTCGGTGTGAGATCTTTAATGTCTTGGCGATCTATTGTGAGCTCGGGATGTTTCAACAAAACAAGGGGCAATCTATATAGTGTCTCCCCAACTATGTATAGTCTTGGCGACTTGGAAATAACAAAGGCCTTCAGCATAGGTATTGAATTTTCATGGTGACAATGTGTATCAATGTCTTCTCAAGATGACAAAAAAAAAATTTCTCCAAGAGGTCTCCCCGAAGGTTGTATGTTACAGCGATAGTGAATGAAACTAAAGGGCATCTCGGTAAGAATTTTCCTCATGTCTCAGCGAAAGAATAATATACTAAGGAAGTCCATTGGCATAGCATGTCTTCTCTCCAAATCTGATGTGTCACAGTGAAAGTGAATTGAATGTCTAGCAATGTTAAAGTTGCCTTCGGCATAACGTGTCATCGATGGAAATAAAAAAGTTTAGGGAAAACTTTTTGAGCTTATTCTTTTTGGTTGGGTATCGAACCCTAGCCTGGGTGCCTTCATGAGTGTTTACGTTTCTATTGTTGTTGACTATAATAGTTCTTATAGAGGTTTATGGAAGGTTTATTTGGTGCATTTCTGACTAGAAGCTTGACAGTGGATAATGGAGCCATGGGAGTTACAGATCTATCTGATATTTTTATTTATGTGTTTCATATTGTGCATATTAACTTATTATCGCAATATTCTCTTTAACTGCTCTCTGCATCTCTATGACAAATGATGCCCTGACTAAGTCTTTCATACATTAGATGTTATGATTTTCTATGGTGGGCAGTTGTGCATTTTATGCAGAGAAATGATCTCACATGTTTCAGATTTGTTGAGTACTGCTCTTAGCTGGGTTGGTTGTTCTGCTGTTACTCCCAAAGAAAATTACCTATCTGGCATGTAAATCAAGATGTATATATAGAAGCAAAAAACTTAGTTTCCTGCTGAACTGTTGATGTAATTCTGAGATAATCATTCCTTGGCTGTATGAAAAATATATGGATAAAACTCTACAATAAAATCTGTATAACAAGATGCAGAGATTGTGAGTTTCTTCTCTATGAGGTATTTTAGGGATTCACTTATTGAATCTTTAAGGTATTTTGTAGATGAGAAAAAGAGAGAGATATGTGCTTAATCGAATACAGAGAAACCCTCTAAATCATTATTATTGTTCAAAACATAATTTGAGGGGTTGGTACTCCTTGAGATAGATATCTCTAAATGAGGGGTTGGTGCTCCTTGAGTGGGTGCTCAAAAATCAGCCTATAAGGCATTGTGAACAAATATTTATAAGATTGGGCTGCATTTAGGAGTGGTTTTATAATTCTTAAGAGGGTTTTCCACTCAGAAAAATATTGTGCCTCTTTGTTCTTTTGTGTTCTTTTTGTTTTACTATGTTGTTGTTGTTTCTGTTCACTATTGAGTTATTACTTTTCTCAATTCTATTTATGAATGATTACATTCAACTCATGAATGCATTAATCAGAGTAATATTGAGAAAAAATATAAGCTGTGTGTTTGAATATTTTAAAAATTGGTCAAATCTGTTAAGACATTGATTCACCCCCGCTCTCGCTGTCATTTTAACTCCAACAACTGGTAATTTGTTATTAGGTCCCTCTGCTTGGTTTTAATTTCACCTTTGGACTGATCTTGGTCTTGATTTTGTTTCTTTAATGGCACATTCTCAAGAAGGTGCCTCTGTAACCAGAGCTTCGTTATTTGATGGAACAAATTATGTGTTATGAGAATAAGAATGGAATCTTTTCTTGTTTCTTTTGATGTTGATGTTTGGAGCATTGTTTTAGAAGATTACAATGTACCAGCCACTATTCCCACTGATGCTGCTGAGAAAAAGAAGTATGAAACAAATGCCAGAGCTAAGCATTCCATCTTGTGTGGATTAACTAAAGATGTGTTCATTAAAGTCATGCATTGCAAATCTGCTCATGGAATCTGGGAAAAACTTGAAACTATATATCAAGGGAATGAGAAAGTCAAACTGTCAAAAATCATTACTCTCAAACATCAGTTTGAGGAGTTGAAAATGAAGGATGATGAGAAAGTGGCTGAATATTTCCTAAGAGTTGATGAAGTTGTCAATGGAATGAAAGGTCTAGGTCAAGAGGTTAATGAATTTGATGTGGTCACAAAAGTTGTTAGGTCCTTACCATCTAAATTTGAATCTAAGATTTCAGCCCTAGAAGAAAAGAAACACTTTGATAAGCTTACCTTAGACAGCCTGCAAGGAATACTTACTGCCTATGAAATGAGAACTAGCAAAAACAATTCAACTGGAAAAGAAACTGCCTTTAACTCTGAAAAGAAAGAAAAAGTCGATGTCAGTGAATCAGAGTTGTCTGATTCTAAAGAATCTCATTTTGTTAGAAGATTTAAAAAGGGATCAGGAAAATATAAGGGAAAACTTCCCTTTAAATGTTTTAACTGTGGAAAAATAGGTCACTTTGCTGCAAAGTGTCCCTATGATGATCAAATCTATGACAATGAGACAACTGAAATACAGCCTAAGAAGAAGGCTTTCAAACCTAAACGAAACTTCAATTTTAAAAAGAAGAAAAGTCTGTTTAGTAAGGATGAATCTGATATTGAGTCTGAAGACTCATCAGCTGATGAAGTTGAAACTTTGTTCATGGCTGAATTTACTCAGCAAAATGATTCTAACACCATTGACACTGAAGAAGGTGAAGTAGATCTTGAAAGTGAGCTGAAATGTGCTCTTCAAGAGGTCAGAAAACTCAAAAAACAAGTTCTTACTCAAGAACATAAACCAGATCAAGAATTGATCTCTCTGAAAACTCAGCTTGAAGAAGCTAAAAGAGCTGAAGTCTATCTTAGAGAGACTGTAAGCTGCAAAGATCATGAAATTCAAAAACTGGAACAAGAAGTAGTCCTTCTTAGGAAGGAAATTGAAAAATATGAAAGCACTCTAAAACTGAATGAGATGCTCAGCAAACAAAAGGTGTATAAAGATAAATCTGGTGTTGGTTTTGAAAAGGGTGAATGCTCAACTGACAAAGCAAAACAAAACCCCTCTTCTGAAATAAAAAATTCAAGTTCAAATCACTCAGAATCTGGTAAGGATCATGCTAAGTTTTTTAAAGGTAATAGACCTTCATACAATGTCAATTCTTTTTTCTATGGTTATTGCTTTTTCTGCAACAAATTTGGTCATAGGGTGAGCACTTGTAGGATTATGAATTCTAGAATACCTAGGTTTGGTCTTAGGAAACACTATGGTTTTGTTAGATAGATCAGATGTTTTAAATGCAATACTTTAGGACATTCTATCAAACAGTGCAGAACTGATCTGCAATCTAAACAGTAGAAAATTAAAAAGGTTTGGAAACCTAAGACTGTCAACAACATTGAACAAACTATGTTGGTTCAAACTACTTTTCATTCCAAGAAAAAGGACTTATGGGTCCTGGAAAGTGGATGTTCTAACCATATGACTGGCGATAAGGACAAGTTTATAAAACTTGAAGATTATGTAGGTGGATATGTCAAGTTTGGTGATAACTCTGGTATTCAAATTAAAGGTAGAGGTTCACTTCTTCTGAATGAAGACACTCCTATCTATAATGTGTACTATGTGGAAGGTCTCAAGCACAATCTTCTAAGTGTTAGTCAAATCTGTGATAGTGGTTATCATGTTCTTTTTAATTTGCAGGGATGTGAGATTAAGAACAAGCTTGGAAAGGTTGTTGCAGCTGGAAGGAGGACAAAAGGAAATGTGTACAATCTCCTTGACTCATCTTGCAATGACAATATTCAAGGTATGTGTCTAATGGGCCAAATTGAAGAGAGTTGGTTATGGCATAAAAGATTAGGACACATAAACTTTGAAAATCTGGTTAGAATCAATAAGAATCAGAATGTTAGAGGTTTACCAATTCTTAACAAGCCAGAAAATTTTGTGTGCAAAGAATGCTTAAGTGGTAAACAAACTAAAATCAGCTTCAAGACAAAAGAACATTCTTCTTCAAAACCTTTACAGCTTGTGCATATTGATTTATGTGGACCAACTAGAACAAGGTCTATTAATGGTGAAAAATACTTTATGCTTTTTGTAGATGATTATACTAGAATGGTTTGGGTCACATTTCTTAAGCACAAATCAGAAGCCTTTGAAAGGTTCAAAATCTTTCGTAAAATGGTTGAAAAGGAATCTGATCTGAAACTCAAATGCCTTTAATCAGACAAAGGAGGTGAGTTCACCTCTCAAGAGTTTATTGATTATTGTGAACATCACAGTATTAAAAGGCAGTATGTTGCAACTAAAACACCTCAACAAAATGGGGTAGTTGAATATAAAAATAGAACTGTAAAAGAAATGGCTAGAACCATGCTAGATGAAGCTAAGTTGTCTGATATGTATTGGAAAGAAGTTGTTCATACAACTGTATACATTTTGAATAGAGTGCAGCTTAGGGTGAAATCTAAACACACTCCTTATGAATTGTGGTTTGGAAAAACTGCTTCTGTCAAATACTTTAAAAATTTTGGAAGTAAGTGTTTTATCAAAAAGGATGATGATAATCTTGGAAGTTTTCAATCCAAAAGTGATGAGGGTATCTTTTTGGGATACTCAACTCACAACAAAGCTTATAAATGTCTCAACAAAAGGCTTAATAAGATTGTTGAAGTTGTTAATGTAAAATTTGATGAAAGACCACATTTGAATGCAAAATCTTTGCAAAATAATGAGGAAGAAGAACTTGAATTTGAAATAATTTCTGAAGGAGTTGGAACAACAAAGTCTATTGTTGAATCAACAAGCCCTAAAAATGAAAATCCAAGTCCTGAAAAGGTTGCATCAAATGCTCCTTCAAAAACTCTAGCTATATACCACCCCAAAGATCAGATTATTGGGGATAAAAATGCAGGAGTTCAAACTAGAAGAAAGGCTGCAGAATTTGATGAAAAGGCACAAATTGCTTTTTGTCTAGTTACTCAGTTTGAGCCTAAAATTTTTAATGAAGCTCTCACAGACTCATGTTGGCTTAATGCTATGTAGGAAGAAATTGATCAAATTGAGAAAAATCAGACTTGGGAGTTAGTCCCAAGACCAAATGACAAAAATGTCATTGGAGGCAAATGGATATACATAAACAAGGTTAATGAAAATGGTAATGTTATTCACAATAAAGCAAGATTTGTCTGCAAAGGCTATGCTCAACAAGAAGGTATTGATTTTGGTGAAACCTTTGCACCTGTTGCTAGACTAGAATCTATCAGAATATTCTTGGCTTATTTTGTTTACAAAAACTTTACTATTTATCAAATGGATGTCAAAACTGCTTTTTTGAATGGCTATTTAGATGAAGAGGTCTATGTTGAACAGCCTGAAGGATTTATATGCAAAGATAATCCTAACCATGTTTACAGGTTGAAAAAGGCTCTCTATGGCTTAAAACAAGCACCTAGAGCTTGGTACTCTAGGCTGAATAGTCATTAATTTCTAATGGCTTGGAGGAGGTGTAGATAGTAATCTTGGTGTATGATAATACCCAAGGTTGCTTGCACAACTCCAAGAAGACCTTTCTCGCTGTCTCCTTCCTGGAACCTGACTCCAATGGGTTCCTCTTGAGCTTGGAGATTGACCAAACCCTGCTCCAACTCTTCTCAAAGAGTTCCTACTTTGTGCTTTACCTTGGGTAGTCAAACACCTCTTGAACTTGCAACTTCTCTCTCAACACCTAGAAGAGTCTAGATGCCAACTTCATCAACTTGTTAGAACTGCTTGCAGGGGAGCTAGAGACATTGATTTCATGCTTTCCATATCCAAATGGATCCATCTTGCTTGGTGTTCAACCTTCAATCTACCCATTTTCTTGAGATTGCCTTGGTGAGGCCTAAACCCTACTAGCCCTTACCAGTCAGTTTTCTGACTTTTTCTCTCAAATTCTCCACTTGACCTAACAAACAAATCACATTTCCTGACACCCTTTTCTGGCTTTTAAATCTTCCACAAGGTTTCTAGTCTCTGTCAGTACCGTACAGGTGATTCCCATACTCTTGGAGAGAAGGGCTAATTGGCCTATTTTCTAGGGCTTCACTGGTTTTTGAGTCAAGTCTGCCTCCAATGGATTGAACAAAGCCTTTATCACTCTAACTTGTGTAGATATTGTCTAACACTACCTGAGACTATACGGATTTCGTACTGTACCTTCCACCCCTGCCTAAGTTCTTCAACTTTTCACTTCCAAACTCCTAACCGGGTAACTGAAACTCGCCTAGGGTTTGGTGTTACACATTCTTGCTTGGCTCTCAAAGCTTCCTATTACTAAATATTTACAAAGGCATGGCTCCCCTATCATTTCCATCCAAACTCAGGAAAACTCCACGGTCAGATTTCATGGGGGAGCCATTTCTTGACTGACTACTCAAAACTGTATTTACAAACCCTCTAAATTCTAATCTAAGAATACAAATCAATAACTCTACTCTACTCAACTTGAATGCACAATGAAAAGTGGATCAAATCTATTCTAATAAGATAAATACAGTGCTAAATCAGAGTATTCAACGCCTATGATGGCTCTGTTGCAAAACACACGGGAATTACAGTAAAACACAGAAAATACAGAAAATCTGCTCACTGTCTTCTATTCTTCACACCAAAATTTTATTACAATGCCAAAACTAACTGTCTACGAGCCATTACATCCATTTAGATGCCATTTCCACAGTTCAAGGGGAGTTGGTTGAGCACTTACCCCTGATTTCTAGGGATTCCAATCACTAAATTGCATGCAATTCCACAAATCTTGCCATGCAACTTTACAACCGCATTTTGCAACTTCCATTATGCCATGATTGTGTCATGATCCTCAAACATAGGACCTCTAACACCTTGATCTCGAACAATCAACATCTCCCTTAACCGTTCCTTGGCATCTTCTAACAAATTAGATGTGGTTATGACACACTTAATGCATTGTATTCTAACCTAGACTGTCCAAAGCTTAATAAAGCAAAATTTAACAACCTTGATCAAACTAGGATGTCCTAAGTCCTAGTGACCAACTCTTCACACACAAATGCAAGACCTTCTAAGGGCCAAATCAAGCTCACAACATATTAACACCCTGATTTGGCCAAGATCAGGTACAAGCCAAAATTGAGCAAACCAAATTGGGGTTTAACCTAGGTGCTCCTGCACCATCCTCCTCAAAACAAAAAATTCAATCCACCCTTGGATTGAGCAAGTCGAGATCAATGCCCAACTTCTTGAACTCTGCCTCTTTGATCCATACTGCAGCTGCATTAGGTTGATCATGCCTCTTGATCAGATGTTCTTTGTACCCCTTGGTTCTTGTTCTCTTGTAGACCCTGGTATCCAAGATCTTATCAGCTTGTTTGGTTGTGACAGTAGGCAATTTGAGTTCTTCTACATCTTGACTAACTTCATGGAAGGTCTGATCTATGTTTATTGGTGGTCCTTTGTAGTGTACAAGGTCTACAACATTGAAAATAGGGGACAATCCACTGTCATCTAGCAATTGCACCTTGCAAGCATTGCTTCCATACTTCTCCAAGATAGGACAAGGACCTATCCTCTTCATTTGCAACTTATGAGGAACACCTTTCTGCAGTCTAGCCTTGTTCAAATGCACCATTACTAGGTCTCCAACATTGAATTGGACTTCTTTCCTATGCTCATCCACCTTAACCTTATGTTTCATAGTATTTTCTGCCAAGGTTTTTCTGACTGTCTCATGAATCTCGTACATTGCACAAGCAAATTCATCAGCATATCCACTTCCCTTGACTCCATCCTTCAACTCTCTCAACTCATAAACACCTCTAGGGTGTAGTCCATAGACAATTTCAAAGGGACTCTTCCCTATGGATCTATTCACTGTATCATTATAGGCATATTCAACTTGCCCAATAATTTGATCCCATTGTTGACCATACTCCTTGGTTAAGCATCTCAAAAGATTTCCAAGTGTCCTATTCACAACTTCGGTCTGACCATCAGTTTGGGGGTGGTATGCAGATCCAAAGGAAAAATTGGTACCCATTCTTTGCCAAAGAGTCTTCCAAAAATGACTCATAAACTTACTATCCCTGTCTGATACAATGCTGATTGGTAAGCCATGAATCCTGACTATCTCCTTAAAGAAAAGAGAGGCTATTTGACTGGCATCATTGGTTGTTTTGCAGGGTACAAAGTGAGCCATCTTGCTGAATCTATCTACAACAACATAAATATTGTCCATACCTTTCCTTGTCTTGGGTAAACCAACTACAATGTCCATGCTCAAGCATTCCCATGGCCTAGAAGGGATAGGCAGTGGCTGGTATAGGCCTGCATTTGAAGAAGTGCCCTTGGCCTTTTGAAATACCACACAACTCTCCACATACCTTCTGATATCTAAGTTCATCTTTTGCCAATAATAAAACCTTTGTACAAGTTCTTGAGTTTTGGTGATCCCAAAATGACCACTCAATGCACCATTATGCTTTTCTTGTATTAAGTTCTCCCTAATAGAACCTCTAGGAACACAAAGCTAATTTCCCTTAAACAAAAGATCACTTTGCAAGGTATATTCAACATATTTACTATGGAAATGATTCTTGTACTCAAGACATACCTTATAAATATCTGCAAAGTTTTCATCATCTGCATATAGATCCTTGAAGTGATCTATTCCCATGCTCTTCAACTGAATTTCCTGAATTGTGAGGATTCTTCTGCTCAATGCATCAACCACTTTGTTGAGAGCTCCTTTCTTGTGCTTGATATTGAAGGTGTAAGCTTGCAAGTACTCCACCCATTTCATGTGCCTATGACTCAACTTCTCTTGTGAATTCAGGAAACTGAGTGCTTGATTGTCTGAGTACACAATGAATTCCTTGGGAAGCAAGTAGTGCCTCCATTTCCTTAGTGCTTGGACTAATACATACATCTCAAGGTCATAAGAAGAATAATTCTTCTTGGCTTCACTTAATTTCTTTGAATGAAAAACCACCGGTCTGCCCTTTTGACTAAGAATAGCTCCAATAGCTACATTGCTTGCATCACATTCAAAGGTGAATAGCTTCTCAAAGCTTGGCAACACCAAAACAGGTTGGGTAGCTATCTTTTCCTTCAACAACTCAAAACTCTTGTTAGCTTGCTCATTCCACACAAACTTGGTTTTCATTCCTCCTTTAATGGTATCCAACATAGGAGCAAAAATAGCACTAAACTATCTTATGAATTTTCTATAATACTGAGCAAGACCATGGAAGCTTCTTACCTCTATTGCTGTCTTTGGAGTAGGCCAATTAAGGATTGCTTCCACCTTGCTGTTGTCCATCTTCAAGTTGCCATGTGATAGTACAAATCCAAGGTACACCAGCTTTGTTTTGATGAACTCACACTTTTCCAGATTGATCTTCAGCTTCTCCTCCTGCAGCTTCTTGAAAATCAACTCAATATGTTGGAGGTGCTCTTCTCTTGTTCTGCTATAGATTAGTATATCATC
>VDFB02122946.1:0-14484 GCA_007258455.2 Sequoia sempervirens
GAAACATTGCACTATATTAAGGAGGACAAAATCCCAGCAATGATTATCAAGCTTGACATGTTGAAGGCCTATGACAAACTAAATTTGGATTTTTCTTAAAAGTCTAAAAAAACTCAGCTTTTCTCATAAACGGTGTCATTGGATTAGCTCATTTACATCACAGGCCAAGTTCTCATTCTTGGTAAATGGCAATCCAACTGGATTTTTTCAATTCTTCACAAGGTTTCAAGAAAGGTGATCCTTTATCGCCTTTCCTTTTCATGTTAATGGAAGAATCTCTTATTTGGGAAATAGTAGGGGCACATGCTCAAGGTATATGGTTGGGAATAAATATTTCAAACTCAAACATCAACATGACTCATTCACTATTTGCAAGTGATACACTTTTATTTGGTAAATATCTTGTTCAAGAAGCAAGAGGTATCAAAAAAGTTTTAGAGGATTATTGTAGTGTATCAATCAAAAAATAAATAAATCAATCAAGAATATTCTTTCTTAACACCTCCCCAATGGTGTCAAAATGCATCCTATCCATTCTTGATTTTAAATATGATGAGTTGTCAAACCAATATTGGGAATCCCATTCTTTTCTAGGCCAAACAAGCTCGAGTTCTGGAATAAAATTTTGACTCAAATCCAAAATAGAATAGCATCCTAGAAGGGAAGATGGCTAACAATGGTAGGTAAGATCACATTAACCAAAGCAATCCTTTCAACTATTCCCAACTATGTTATGTCAGTCCTTAAGCTACCAAAAGTAGTGCAACTGAATTTAGAGCAAAGCATTAGAAATTTCCTCTAGCATGGGAACCTTGACAACAAGAAAAAGTGTAAAATCCCACTAGTTTCATGGAACAAATGATGAAGATAAAAATATGGAGGAGTTGGTTTACATAACCTAGAGGCAAGGAATCTGGCTTTGGGAGCCAATCTAGCATGGAATGTTTTTGCCAAACCATCTTCCAAGTGGTCCAAAATCATATAAACAAAATATATGGACTCCCTAATCCTTGAATGAATTTTTACAATGGAAAATCCACCAAAGGGCTCTAAAATTTAGAACTTTATCATAACCTATAGAGAAGTCATCATTCCACATTTAACCTAGTCCATAAGTAATGGTGAAAAAACATTGTTCTGGGATGACTCCTGCAATGGCTACCCTTGTCCAAAATTGAAGGATTAGTAGAAGCAAGAGTACTTAAAACACCATTGGGGTGTAAAAGTAAAATATTACCTTAATTTGGAAGATAACCTTCTCTCAAATACAAAATGGAAAAACTTCACTGGCTGCAACTTCCCAGCAAACCAAAAGTCTCAGCTAGAAAAACTATTGCTATAGAGACAAAAAAAAAATTCCATGGATCTTGACAAGCTCATTTGGGCTCCTTCCAAGTCAAGCAGTTATAAATTCAGCCTAGGCTACTCATCAATCATCCAACAAGGAAATATTGAATCAACAAACTAGTCCCATAAACTATGTTGGAACTCTACAATTCTTCCAAAAGTTGGATCATTTGCATGGCTAGCACTAAATAAACGCATCCTTACTTGTGAGAGATTGGTAAAAATAGGAATATTTCCCCCCATTAACTATGTATTGTGTGGCCAACAATAAGAGGATGTAGACCATCTTCTATTAACTTGCAAATTCTCACAACAATGATGGTCATGGCTTCAAAACAAACTAAATTGGATCACACCTCTTCAAGAGTCTCTGCTAGTAATTTTTTTCCTCGTGACCAATTTTGAAAATTGGATGCGCATGTTTTGGCTCCTCTCCCCTATAAATTCATGTCTATTGTTGCATTCAATAATGAATTAGGGAGATTTGATTTTATGAACGCTCGTCTGATGGCAACCTATGTTGCACGGGTCCACAGTTCCATTTGAATTATGAAGTGCTACATAGGTAACCATTGAAATCCTTCACAAAACCAAGTCCCCTAAGTGATTCAAATACAAAGCTACAATAGTTGCATGAATAAATTGATGTAGCCTAACCTATTAAAAAGATAACACCCCCAAATGAATCAAAGCACCTAAAAAATAGAACACACTTGCAATTAATCAAAGGCACCTAAAATTGATAGAATTGTTGCAGGGCTGATTTGATGAAGGATAACCTATGCAAAAGAGAACCCCCCCAAATTAAATGAATAGTAGACCTTGATGTTGGAACCATGAAAAAAATTGTAACTTCCAACCATACAAATATTAAACACAATTTGCAGTGTCAAAGTTTGTGCAATTGTTACAAGATATAATGGTTGAAGGAAATACTCGAGGGGGTGAATCAGAGTAATATATTTTAAAACTTTTTATGACAAGAAATTCAGATTTAAACTCTTTTTGATCTTGGACAAAATGTGACTTTATATATGCAATGTAAAAACTGAACTTTGAATGATTGGAATAGTGACTTAATCAAATACAACATGCATGCCTAATAACTCATGTTAAAGCATGGTGTATATTGTTCATATAATGTTGAATGAACAACTTTTGATGCTTTCTTTTGCAAGGATACCAAACTTTCTGATGACAGAATTTAACATTCAAACTTTGCACATTAACAACTGAACCTTGAACTTTTAAGCAAATTTGAACAATGATAAAGTATCAGAGCATTGCAAGAACCAACTCAACATAAATGACTAAAAGAAATATTGTGCAAGATAGACACAAACCACACAAAAGAGAGACATAAATTTTTTGAGTGGAAAACCCTCTTGGGGTAGAAAAACCACTCCAAAATGCCTTGTAGGCTTAATTCCAAACTTATTACAATGTTTTTTAGAGCACCAACTCAGTAACTATGTGGAACACCAACTCCAATAACAATGTGGAGCACCAACTCCAATAACAAACTGAAGCACCCACTTCAAGTTAGAAGCACCAACTTCTTTTGAAACAAAATCTCATGATAATGCAACCTTTTGGGACCTTATAACTGCACAAGTTATAGGCAATCACAAAATCACAATAGGATACAAGATATTTTCAATAATGCCCACTACAAAATGTATTTGCATATGACAGTACAAATACCCTCATTGAAAACCTCTATGTAATCTTTGTAATACAACTAGAGACATAAACAACATAAACCCTATTTTCACCTTTTTCAAATACAAAAGATATCACTGTAATAAACCCTCTTTCCTTTCAACAATACTTTGTTCATATTTATAACTTCTCTCTTTTCTCCTTCGAGTCATGGCTTTTTCCATGCATTTATACAATGAGCACAAAACAGTTATCCTTTTCAAAAACCCGTAACACAATAACCAAGGTTTTGATAAACTGATAGATAATTAAATTAAATCATGATACCCATAATGGGTTTCAATAATAACCACAAAAATATCGATGAATGCCACTGAAATAATGAAACCCTTGAGTATAAACTTGGGTTACACAAACTAAAACTAATCTTCAACAAAATCTTAATCCATAAATCAGTTAATTAAAACCGATGCAATATTTTCAAGGTTGAAAACCAAATACCTGTCATGGCAGCCAAAATATTACCAACTGATTGCGTAAAACCTTCATAACGATCTCACTAAAGCTCATCAGTCTTTCAGCTTGAAAACCAGCTACAAATTGTAGCTTCATATTCTCTATGGTGACATTGTGATACCTCTTCAGATCAAAAACAAACATAATGACTTTTCCCTAACTCCTTTCGAAGCAAAGACTATTCAATGCCTTTTCACTTTTTGATAATGTTTGAAGTCCAAAAGGATTCTAATCAAATAGCAATAATCACTTCAGTCCAATGGCATGATTAGCAAAACATAATGATGGTTGGGTCGACAAAAACAAATGATAACAAATGTTACTGCCAAATAAAGTCAACTTCCTTGCAAACATGATGAGGCCGATAATAATCATGGCAAGCCCAATGTAATATGGTATGCTCAGTGAAAAATGATAAGGATGATAAATGTAATCGACATGTAATATGAATTCCAAGCACTAAGATAACCGATAGAATGATAGCCATTAGCCACTAAATGGCTTTCATTTTAAACATTAGCAAAGGCCGATGGTAATAAACAAACTTTATGACTATTGTCTGACATGGTAATAATGTAAGTCATTTCACATGTGAAGAACCGAAAAATATAAACCATATCATAAGTAAATAGCTCGATTACTCAAGACAAAGCCATGTATGGCTTTAGCTTTATGCCACTGAATATAGCATATGATTTCTATAAGAAATACAAACCACATTACTATATCTGATTGCCTCTTGTTTATGAATGTCACCATGTAAACCATCAAAGTGCAATTGCCTTTGTGAAGGATACAAAATTATGCACCAAACCTGTAGATGCCATTTTATAATCCCATAACTGTGATTGTCAAAGTGAACAAATATACTGCCAATGAAATAGTCTCAAAAATGTTTTGCAGATAAACATATGTCACTAAACCAACAACCAAATATAAGCATAAACAAAAAATGAGTTCTTATCAAAGTAAGAACACTGTCACAACATATCAAAGAAAAACCAGTGATATAGGTAAACTGGAATGATATCACCTGTAACAACCTTCAACCCTTCATCTGTATACACCTTAACAATTGCTTATGTAATCACTGAAGACGACCATGCCAAGCAACCTGTATGAAAAAGAAACTCCATTGAACAAAAATATATCCTCTGCACATGAATCTAACAATCAGTACCATAAAACAAAACTAAAGATAAACCATCAAATCCTTGTCCATATAGAACCACTGAATATGCCAAGTACTGAAACATCAACAACCAAATACACCAATGAGTGCCAATACCAAACCAATGTTAATGCCAACTGTGTTGAAACATCAATAGCCAAATTATGAAATGCCAAGGCACCAACTCAGGGCAGTTTTTTCATCAAGGACAAATGCCACATAAGAAACCAACAATACGGTTTAGGGAGACTTGATTTTCCCAAAGCCTTTGTAATGGTAATCTATGTTGCACTTGTCCACAATTGGACCTTTCAATTGTGAAGTGTTACATAGGCAACCATGAAAGGCCTTAGGAAAACTAGGTCCCCTAAATACATGTTGTAACAAATTTTTACTGCTCATTATTGTTTTATGGTAATAAATGTGAATACTTGAAGGTATTCATGGCTATTTGAATTGGGAATTATTTGAATCTGATTGATGGTTGTTTGGTGAATCTGATTGATTTTGGCTATTAATTCTTCAATTGATTAGTTTGGTGTGTTGTTTACAATTGTTTTTATAATTTTATTTTTAATAATGGGTGCCTTATAGCTTGTAAAAATGGAAGCATATGGGAATTTGGAGTTCGCCATGACTACGTGCACACCCTACTTGGTGAGATGGGACAAACTCATGTTGATATGTGTTGTAGGTGTCATGATTGATGAGACAAGTGGATACATTTTCTTGTTGGTTTGGTTATGCTACGATGGGAAACATGGTTGTAATGGGTTCGCTAGTCAGTCAAAGATGGGTGAGATGGGTTTGAATTGTGTTGACTTGGCACCTTATTTATGTTGTGTAGTTGTGATTAATGTGAAAGTGATGCCTACATTGGTGTGATAGGCTCTTAATCTGAGTTCACGTGCACACCATATAAAGTAGAGGACACCCCCAGATTAATCAATCGCACCTAAAAAAGATATAATTGTTGCAAGTCTAAATTGATGAAGCATACACATACACGTAGACATATACATATACATAGACATAAGTGAATTAAACACGACTATAGAGAAGTATAGCAAGGGGCAGCAAGTGATAAATGCGACGCAATGGAGTGTTAGGGCAACTGAGTGAGAGAAATAGACATGGAAAAGTAGTCCACTTAGGACCTCTTCACACATCTATACACATACACATACACATACACATTTACATATACATATACATACACGCAGACATATAGACATACACACAGACATACACATATACATATACATACACATACACAAACATATACATATACACATACACATACACAGAGACATACACAAACACAGACAGAGATACAGAGACATACACATACACACATATTTACATACAAATACACATACACATGCATTTCCATCGTTGTGAAGAATAAACGAGAACTTGCTATAATGAAAGGCCATAAAGTTGACAAAGTGTGTGAGGCACTAGGAGCATTAAATGCAAGTTGGCTCAAAAAATATGCAAGATGTTGTGAAAGTAGTATATGCACATGTATATGTATATGTATATGTATATGTATATGTATATGTATATACACATATACATATACATAAACATATGTATATGTCTATACATGTGCATATATATATAAAGAATATGCAAAGACCTTAAGCATATACAAGTTGGATACACTTCATCATGTTTGGCTGCCAGCGTGTAATTGTTTTGTTTTGAAATAAATACAATTATGTGTGCATTAAATATCTGATATACATATACATATGTCTATGTATATGTCTATACATATGTCTATGTATATGTCTATTCATATGCATATACATATATATAAATGATTAAACATGCATTTAAAATCCGATATGTGTTTGATATCATCGTGTTTTTTTATGCAAGATTTTTTTCATAACTTGTGGAGGACCAGCATACCAGTGTGGGAAATTATTCATTGGTAGAATAGATGACTGAATTGATGAAGTGGAACTTACAAACAAGAGAAGACCCCAAAAATTATCTATGGTACCTAAAAAAGGTACAATATATGCATGACTAAATTGATGAAGTAGAACCTAACAAAAATAGAACACCCCCATATGTTTCCAAGGCACGAAGAGAAGCTACAATAATTGGATGATTGAATTGATGAAAAATAACCTATGCAAAAGATAACACCCCCAAAATAATCAATGGCACCTAAAAAAATATATAAACATTTGCATTACAGATTAAATGAAGTAGCACATATGATAAGCCTAACACCCCCATATTTATCAATGACACCAAAAAAGGCTACATAGTTGGTTAATGAATTGATGAAATAAAACCTATGAAAAACATATCACCCAGCAAATTTCAAATGGCACTCGAAACTGGTAGAGTAGATGATGACTAACCATGATGAAGTTGAACTTACAAACAAGGTAACACCCCCAAAAATATCTACGATACCTAATCAAGCAGAACCTATGAAAAAAAGAAGACCCCCAAATATTTGTAATGCAAATAAAAAAAGCTCCAATAATTGCATGTCTGAATTGATGAATCGTAACCATTGTGAAACATAACACCCCAAAATTAATGAATGAATGAAGCAGCACCTATGAAAAATAACATTAATCGAAACATTAACACTAACCCATGACTGTAATGGTTGTAATGAAGAACAATATAAAGCTTAGATATGGAAAACAATAAGAGTTTAACAATTATCACATATGTATATGACTGAATTGATGGAGCAGAACCCATAAAAAAATAACACCAACATATTTAACTATGGCACAGAAACAACATACATTTTGAAAGTCACTGAATAGATGAAGCAAAACCTAAAAAAAGATTAACCCAAATTAATTTTTTTGGTTTATGAAATAGAGAACACAAACTAAGTGAATGATAATATATGGTAATATATGGTAATATCAATGGCATCTACAAATTTATTAACTACGCTTATGGTAATATATGGTAATATCAATGGCACCTACAAATGGTATTGAATAACATTAATCGAACAAATATCGAGCACATTATATTCAGTGTAGGTGAATGGTAGAACACAAATTCGAGGAGATTGTTAAATGATCAAGACTGTCCACCTAGGGATTGGGCCCTTGTTTGTGTGTCAAAGATACAAGAATTGAAAAACTTCACATTAAAAAATTAGGCTCTTTTAAAATAAAACAATTTATATGAGACATGAGACATTAATAGCCTAACCATTGTATTCTAAAGGAAAAGTCCATATTAATTTGCTCAGATAGCAATCTCTAGTTCTAAAATTTAAAAATTTCTCACTTAAGTAGTTATATTCTTTTTAATCTTTCTATGAGAGATAGGAATACTAATACATCTATTAGGTTTTATAATTTGATAAAATTTAAATCCATGAAAGAACATAATGTGTTAGATGTTAATAATATATATATTTTCTCAAAATTGTTTCAAAAGATCTAAATTACTTTATCAATTATTCTATTGGATAATAGTTGGCAATGGTCATATTAGCATGATATAAGCTATTGGATTCATAATTAATTGTATAATTGATGGAATCTTTTTAAATCTATTTATTTTGACTATAAAATAGTTAATAATGTATCCAGTTATTTTTGAAGCTTAGGAATGGAAAACATTAAGAGTTTAACAATTATCACATATGTATATGACTGATTTGATGGAGCAAAACCCATAAAAAATAACACCCACATATTTATCTATGACACATAAACAACATACATTTTTTAAGTCACTGAATAGATGAAGCAAAACCTAAAAAAAGATTAACCCACATTATTTTTTTTGGTTTATGAAACAAAGAACATAGCCTAAGTGAATGATAATGCAAAACCTATAAGAATACGATAAGCAGAGTCAATGATAATGCAAAACCTATGAGAAAATGATAAGCAGAGTTAATGATAATGCACAACCTATGAAAATATGATAAGCAGAGTCAATGATAATGTAGAACCTATGAGAATATGATAACCAGAGTCAATGATAATGCATAACCTATGAGAAAGAATATGATAACCAGGGTATATGATAATGCAAAACCTATGAAACAAAAATGGTAAACTATGATTGTAATATTTACAAAATAAACCCTAGGGAAACAAAAATGGTAAACTATGACTATAATATTTGCAAAATAAACCCTAATGAAACAACCCCAAATTTTTCAATAGCATGGAAACAACCAACAATATTATTATCTACCCCATGCAAGAGAGCGATGCTTGAACAGAAGATTAATTTCCAAAAATTTAGTGTGTTTATGAACACAAATTGGACAGTGTTCATAAACACTAAACTTCAACCCAAAAAAAATATTTTTGCAACACCAAAACTCAAATAAAACAAATAGAAAATGCAAAGAAAACTCTAAAAAGTGAATAATGGTGAGCCTTAGTGAGCAAGCTCACCTGGGTCGAACAACTCGATGTGAGTGGATAGTGGTTGAATCCTGAGCACGCAACACCATTCATACGGCTTCACTTGCAAATAGTCATGAGCAAAAGGCCTGTGTTTATGTTCAAAAACGTTGACACCAAGGTAACAAGTGGTGGTTACCTTCATGGTGGCAAGTAACCCGTTCGATGCTTGCATGGAGAAAGTGAAGCCACTGGTAACATTCACTAACTGGCATCTACACTCCTATGTATCGGCTTCTACCCATATACCAACCAAAGTCTGAGCATCGCAGGTTGTGGTAAAGGTTTGAAAGTTATAGAGAACGAATTGAGCATGTAATGGTGTGCAAGTGAAGAAAGAATGAGAACTTACTAGAATGAAATGTTGTAAAGATGGCGAGAAGAGTGAAGCACTAGGAGCATTGAATGCAGGTTGGCTCAAAAAAATGCAAGGTGGTGTGGAGGTAAGGAGAAGCAACATTCATTAAACACGACTATTGAGAAGTATAGCAAGGGGCTACAAGTGATAAATGTGACACACTAAATTTGTAGGGTGGTGGAGTGAGAGGAGTTGACGTGGCAAGATTGTCAACTTCAAACGTCATGCCACGCAGGAAATGACACCCAAGGTGCCTACATATCGGTCAAGGGGTCTTTTTTATATTTTTTAAATGTGTCGACAAATAGCATCCTCCCACGTGACAAATTAAAAGGAAATTTTAAAAAAATAGTTTTATATTGTTTATTCGGTGTTTTCTTATAATGGGTATTTTCCAACAAAAAAATATTGGTCCACACGGCCTACCACATGGACCGTCTGATTTTTGCCACCTACGTATCTGCTCCTCTCCCCTAACAATCTACTAATCCCATTCTTGATTTGGGGAACAAAAATGGATGAGGATGTGAGAAGGGGCTTGGCAGCAACAGGCATTGGGTTCTAAGGAAATGGTGGATTTTTTTCAAGGGGCAATTGTGGATGCTCCTCGAGTCTTGTAGGAAGATTGAATGAATGAATGAATGATAGTTTAATGTTGTCCACGAGATCAAACAGTCTAAGGGACTGAGAACCAAAACGTTAAGAAATCTCCAAATTCTTTTCAATGTTGGATCTTTGCTATAAATTTTGACCAGAAACTATCAATCTTGTGAATTTGAAGCGTGATAAAGTTGGGGGAATGTAATAGGATCAGTATTTTGTTTTTTATTCATGGAAATATTGGATGGGAATAGTCAATGATAGCCTTTTTTTTGTCACCTATTAATGGGCTTGGATTGGGGTGTCTTGGTTTGATCCAAGTTTTTGTTGTGTATGTCCCTACTTTTCTTTATCACTGTCTATCTTTTTCTCTATAGAGAGACCACACTGAAAATGTAAGCTATATGTTGTACTATGGGTGTGGCCTCTTTTGTCACATTTATCTGTAAAAAGATAGTTAACACATTTTTTTTCCTATGTTCTATTTTTAGAATTTAAAATTTAAAACATTTTTTTAAAATTTGATTTTAAATTTGTTTCTATTTGTTGTTTTTATTTGGTAACTCATGAGGGAAAAAGATATAATAGAATTTTTATATTCAAATAAATTTTAATATACTCATATTATAGTGTCTTACATCCATAAAACATATAAGAACAGCATTAGTTTTCTACATTATTTCCTCTCAAACATTATGTTTTATATGAATATTTTGTTTTATAGAATTCAAATACTTTGTGTTTAGAAGACATTATTTCCTTTTCTATTTATGTAAATTCATGTGTTACAAATTTTTAAAGTGTTTTCTCACTTCCTCTAATTTATATTCTCATTTTAATGTTTTTTCTTTCATTCCTATCAAGTTCTCATGCACTTTATTTGCTAAGATATCGGCTTCCCTCAACCACTTTTGTAATTTTTTTGAGTTGGCTTTCATTTTTATAGTTCTTTGTACTTATCTCTAAGTTTTTATTCAGTTCCTTCAATTCGATAACTATCCATTCATTCAAATTTATTTTATATGTAAAGGAAAATATTTGTATCATTTTCTCTAATGCATTGCTCTTGCTATCCAACATTTTTCTCTAGACTTTCTCATCTACTAAGTTTGCTTGTAAATTTTCTATTTGATTCTTCAACATATTTCTTTATCTCTTTGTCTTTAGCAATGATGTGTATATCACATCAATATTCCCTTTTGATATATTTATTTTTTCAAAATTTTAATTCTACTAAAACTCTAGTTAAATGGTGTTTACTTTATAGCTGATTTGATGCATTTGATCCTCTAGTTTTTTTACTTTTGACACAACATATATGTATTTCACGGTGTTTGCATATGGCTCATATGTAAGAAATATTTGTTGTGAGCTTTGAAATTATAGTATCCTCAAATATTTGTTTTTCTTTTATCTCTTTATGTTTTCTAAATAAACTCAACTTTGCAATTAAAACATGTGATTGTTGGTGCAATCAAATGCTTGAATGGAAAATGGGTACTTGTAGTGTTGGGGGCCTTTATTTGATGCTAAGGATAACCAATTTGTATCCCAATTGCACTGACAGAAGGGGTGCCTACTACAACAAATTCCTTTGAGTTGGAGATACCATGCACAATATTGATCACACTTGTGAATATCACAGTTTTTTTCCTCTTCTCATGGCCTTGTCAATATGTAGTATTTGTCTCTAGATTAACTTATTTTGAATATTTTATTATTGCATAAATTGTTGACCACCACTAATACTACCTCTATCATCACCACCTATAGCACTAGATTCTCTACCACCTCCTCTACCACTTGAATCTTTAACTTGTAACTTAGATTGACAATCTAAATACCCATTGTGATAGTATCTAATACTCAAGATATTGAGATAGAACAAAATGAATTGTGTTATCATTGCTTGTATTATGAGGGCCCTTCTCAATGTGCTCATTAACTAAATCTCCAATGCCTTTCACATGTAGAGGTTTTATAGTTTATGTCAATTGTAGCAACTAAACACCTTGTCTTGTTAAACCCAAACCACCACCTTCATAACCCGCTTTTATGGCTATAGTTTCCCTTCTAGTTTATGTTTCTTTAACGGTTTTGATCACATCAAGTTTGTACAAGTAACTCAATTGGCATTTTTGGGTCCAATTATTCATCTTGACCCTCATCATCGTATTTTGAATTTGTTATCTCATTGGGATGTTCTATTTTCCATAATTAGCTAAACTCTTAATCTTTTGGGATATCCTCCAAACTTTTAGTAGCATTTGGATCACCAAAACAATGCATATATTTTTATAATGACCAATTAGCATATATAAAATCTCTTTAGAGAGCCTCTAGTATGTTTGGATAATAAGACATGTTTATATTTTGTATAAAAATGGTTGTATCACATGGCTATCATCTTTATTTCTAGTTCTAGATGCAATTGTAGACCTATATTTTCTTGGGACAATTGTTGAAAAGTAATTATTTTCTTTCACAATTTCTTTTGTTACTTTTTTTGACCTCGTACTAAGAGTCCTTTAATTAATAAAAAATTATGGATAGATTATGCAATATGCCAAAAACAAATTGTATTTAATAAATGGTTGGCCATAATAGATGTATATCATTTCAAAGAGGGTTGCATCTAATAGATTATTACTATCCAATCCAAGGTAAAATGCTAGCATAGAAATGATGCCCTTATCCCATGATTTAAAAATTGTAGTAAATACAGAGGATTACTTTTGGGTGCCTTGTTATCATATATTGTTTTTTGTAATTAATTATCTTTAAAAAAATTACTATCTATCTCACAATCACTAGCAATTACTAATAGATTAATGTGGATGATTCCTAATGTTGTATGTATTACAAACTCCAACCTGCTACCAGCATTTTTCTTGATAATGAACAAGATTTCTTCTTGTGTGTCTTTGTTAACGATTGTCTCATTTTCATCATAGTTATAGGCATAGACTATAAAAATGTCTAAGCAAGGAAAAATCTCATGAAGCATCATGTGTGCCAATCTAATCACCTGTGGCACATTGATACCTTTCTATAATTAGGAGCATTGATATTTTGTGTCTTATTCTAAGAGACATACCTAATCTCTCCTACACTCCTATTAGTGATTATAGTATCATAAATATCATGGTATTCATCAATGAAACTAGTGGTTTTAAGCAATTGATATATATGAAGTGTGGGTTTTATCCTTAGTTGTAGACATGCTAATATCAAATTTAAACTTAACCCAAAGATTGTAAACTTTAAAATTCAAGGCTTATAGTGGTCGAAAGGAATGTAGAATTTCACTTACCCAAAAATGAATATAATCACTTTACCACAACCCATGAGTGATATTTGGGTGTAGTCTTGACTCTCACTTCCAATGGAGTATGGAGCCATGGGCATTATAGTACCTTGTAGTTGAATTACAAATTTGCAATACTACATCATAAGTTCTTTCATATTTTTGTTTTTGTTTTTTTTACAATTTTTGTTTTCTTTCAAGACATGTGTCAAATACAATCACTACAATTAATGATAATAATCAAGTTTTAGTATGAATTAAGAATGGCTTGAAACTTCATTAAATTCCCCTTGCCAATGCCACTAATAAAATACTAAAGTACTAAAAGGTTAATCTACACATACATGAAATCAAAATGGGTGATTCTTAAAACAAAACTCAATTATTAATCTAAACCAATCTAATAATTTCAAAATTTTATACCAATATCTACCTTGTCAAATTTGCACTCTAAAATTGAATTATAACTATCAATCATCGTTCATCTAATGGTATACTTTTTGGAGAGTGTTGGAGTGGAAGAATTGACGTGACTATCATGGGTTCCAAGTGAAGTTACTAAATTTATTAATAACCTTATCCATCATGCCAATAAAGTAAGCATGTAAAATAATAAAATTGATCAACAATGACATGGAGCTTTGATATTTTATTACAATGACAATTAATATAATGCTACTCCTTTTTATATTCTAAACAAGGGTTGAAGAATTACCTACAAAAAAATTATTCATTTTAGTAGGTTTATTGCAAGAGTTTAAAGAGAAGAAAATTAAAAAAGAAAAGAAAAAGTATTGTTTGTTACTAAAACTAATCAAAGAAGGTTTTTTTTTAATTTTAAAGTGTATGTGTTAATGTCTATTTCAAATGTCATCAATGATTTTAGGTTTACTTTTTTTCAACATTTTAGTTCAACTTGAATGGTAATAATAAACAACTATTTGTACAAATATTGTTACTAGTCTAAACTATGCATTGTGCTTTTTTTTAAAACCTAGAAATCACAAATAAAATTATTTTAAAGTTGAGCATCATTTGTCAATAGTTAGCATTGTTGACTTTAAATCAAAATAGATGGTATTATGAATGGACAACT